>JAHPZR010046428.1:2500-7500 GCA_019787425.1 Platygyra sinensis
TTTTTACAAATGTGGTCAGGAAGATTATTCAGTTCCAGTCAATGTTTCATCGTATTTAGATCAAGAATAGAGGTCGACGATTAACGCTGCAAAATCACTTATGCGGACAAAGAAGTAAGTAGTTTTTCCTTGTGGATGTAACTATTTTATAGCCTTTCATGCCGGATTTGTGCAGTTCAATTTCTGTTTTCCGAAGTTTACAATAGTTTTGTACATAGTCTAATTCAGTTTAGTTTTACTCCATTATTTACATCTTAGTTTTCGAAACCGCTTCGCTTTGCTTTGGTACACATCGCTTGGTTAAACATCTCATTGGTTTCGCTTCAATTAACTCTGTTTACGCCAATCACCGTGGTGACTTTGTTGTAGTTAATCATTTGAAGCGCGAAACAAAGTTCTGTTTATTAACGTGGGATTTACGAATCATCCTGTGAGTAACGTTCCATGCTCACACAAAGATAGTTCCACATAGTTCCGAAAATAGTGTTGACCTAATTGTTAAGCAAGCAGAGTTATCATCTCCCGTTTGATTTTTTCATTGGTTTGCAGGTTGCTAGCTATGGCCCTTAACGTGAACTCTATTATCAAGGTTTTATACATTGTAGACATTCTTATTACTTTTAAAACAATCGACACTACTTTGATTGCCTTAGAACTTGGACTTCTTACAAATTTAACCTTGAAATATTCGGCAACTAAAGATTCAAGTTCATGATATTAATTGTTGCTGTTGTAACCTTGTTGATTTTGAAAATAATTAGCTTTAAGTTATCTAAATTTTGCTGATTAACTTCACAACATCAACATAAACATTACTGGAGGGTTGATAATTAACTACTTACTACAAGACAGTCTTGCCAAAAAAAAAAAACGGGAATTTTAACATTTTCCGGTATCTATTATTTGTCTATGTATTTATCTATTTATTTATTTATTGATATTCATTGGAATTATCTATATTTGACCTGCAACCTGCAACCTGCAACCTGCAACCTGCAACCTGCAACCTGCAACCTGCAAACTGCAACCTGCAACCTGCAACCTGCAACCTGCAACCTGCAACCTGCAACCTGCAACCTGCAACCTGCAAATTACACCCTCCGCCAGTGGGCTTTAACGTTAACTAACCTTCGGATAAAAACCCGAAGTCGGTGGCATCAAAATTGTCACTGTTTAGAAACGATCCATTTTCCAAGTTGAGTGACTCATAGCCACTTTGATCTTTTTTTTTTGCTAAACTAACTATTAAATGACTCAAAATCAAACTTATCTGTTGTTGTTGTTGTTGTTTTTTTTTTTTTGGTTTTATCAACTGGGTTATCAACTGGGTTGATAATATGAATTGGCCATTGTAATGAGACTCGGAAGCTTCGTCAGAACGGCAAATGCATTGTGTATTTAAATACATCCATCAACCAACTAGGGCTTACCTTATCCACACTGCATGCGGAAGTGTGCTGTTGCAAGCACACTATTTCCACAGTTTGAACAATAAATGTTGAGTCATGCAACCACGAGGACCTCCGCCTATTGGATTGACTCCCATAGCACTTTGCAGGCCAATGTGACCAAGTTAGCCAAAATGGTTTTACCGTACGTGGTGAAATGCATTTTGCCGTTAATGAGAATGATTTTGCCGTGGTGAAATGTATTTTATCGTGGCGAAATTGATTTTGCCGGGAGTAAAAAGACTTTGCCGTCACAGTTGTGGGCCACCTTATTCATATGGATTGCTTCCGTATAATAACTACAGGTAGGCTTTTACTTCTCAAAACAAAGTGAAATCTTACTTTAAACTAACCGGAACAATTATTGCTCTGTTAATTTCAAACTAAAACTTGTTTTAAACTAACGGTCATATTTAAAATCACTAATTTCAGTTAAGCGATAATACGAATATTTTCGACTTAGTGGACGATATTTAGTTCCTTAAAAAGACAAGTAATCTGGAGACAATTCCAATATGGTTTTATTGAAACTTTTCAAGCATTTACATGTTATGTTTGATCGTATGACAGAACGATAAAGTCTGGACTAAATTGTAAAATGGTCAGATGGTTGATCGTTAAACTTATAGAAGTTAAAGAGACTGTTTGGAAATACACTCACTTGTTGGCGCTACAATGAACTCGAAATTTTCAAAACTCTACTCAGCTCCACCTTATGCAGTTTTAAAATTCCTCGTTCATTGTACCGCCAGCGCATGCTTGTATTTACAAACAGATCAAACACATCAGTATCTAACCATAAATAATCGCTTGGAATTTTAGTCACAGGCCATCAATCTAAACGATAACTTTTCTCTTAGAAAAATTCCTCTACGACAAAACTTCTGATGCACTCGGTTCAAAGTAGGAGACGGTATAAAACTGCGGTTAATATAGCGAAACAGACGGAGCGAACGTAAAGCATTATACTCTTGAAGAAAAAGAATTATGCCGGTGCGTATCTTTAATTTCACTTCCATTTGACGCTGTTCCATGGTTTAGAAATAATATATATAAATGATCTTCCTAACTGCCTCTATACATCCTGCGCAAAAATGTTTGCCGACGATACTAACATCAACATTCCTGGTTGCATTTTTGCCGAACTCGAACACTGAAGCAACCAATTCTGAACTTATCAATCTTTACAGCAGGCTAAAAGCAAATAGGCTTAGTCTAAACACCGCAAAAACTGAGTTTATGTGATTAGTACTCGTCAAAAGTTTCTTGCAGAAAATTGTAGTGAGACTGATATCCAATTAGATAGCCAACCAATTGCAATTTGCAGGGTTGAGCATTCCAAATCATTAGGTTTGATTATTGATGACCGACTTTCATGGTCCAATCACATCAGAGAACTATTTGCAATATAACGGATTACATTTCGCCACGCCTGTTCATCCCAGAGGGTTCAAGTGTCTTGCCCTTGTAGATTAAAAATGCCTCTCTAGCCTTTCGGATAGCGTCTCTATTTGAATTAATAAATTCAAGAGGAATCAGTTGTAAGTTGTCCACTAGTTACCAAACTTCCTTCCTACATAAAAGACACCACCCACTTCCTCAACAAACTTAACAGCATCGGCCAACTACCCAATGGTGTTTTACTTGTAACCCTTGATGTAGCATCACTCTACACTAACATACCCCACAATGACGGAATCCAAGCCTGCAGTGATTTTCTGGACAAACGAGTCAGTTGATCTTATCCGGATGATCTTAACAAATAACACTTTCACTTTTAATGGACAACATCCGGCAGACAGATCAATGGAACTGCGATGGGAACAAAAATGGCCCCCTCCTACGCCAATCTCTTCATGGGCAATTTTGAACAAAAAGCCCTAGCAACTGCTACACACTCTCCCCTGATTTGGTGGCGTTACATCGATGATATATTCCTCCTTTGGACACATGGCGAAGAGAAGTTGAATGATTTCATCACATACTTAAACAGCCTGTATCCTACTATCAAGTTTACCAGTTCCTTCTCTTACAACGAAATCTCTTTCCTTGATGTCAAAGTAATGCTCCTCAACGGTAGACTGGAAACTGACCCCTATGTTAAACCCACTGACAAACATAAGTACCTCCTTAAATCATCCTGCCCCACCCATCTCACACTAAACAATCCAATCCCTTAAGCATGGCCTTACGACTAAGAAGAATTTGTTCAACGGATGAGTTCTTCAACACACGGCCCGATGCACTCACAAGTCATCTTATCAAGAGAGGATACAAATACCGTTTCATTAAAGACGAAATCGACAGAGAACGCCAAATTCCACGCAGTAGAGCCCTCAAAACATCCACTATAAAAAGAGTCCAACAGAATTCCATTTGTAGTAACATTTAATCCAGCCTTACCTAACATACGTGTGGGAGGCGCGGTGGCCTCATGGTTAGTGCGCTCGTCTCCGGATCGAGTGGTCCGGGTTCGAGCCCTGGCCGGGGACATTGTGTTGTGTTCTTGGGGTAAGACACTTTACTCTCACAGTGCCCCCTCTCCACCCAGGTGTATAAATGGGTACCGGGGAATTTAATGTTGGGGGTAACCCTGCGATGGACTAGCATCCCATCCAGGGGGGAGTAGAAATACTCTCAGTCGCTTCATGCTAAGGAAACCGGGATAAGCTCTGGCCTGATGGGCCACTTGGCTCGTATGCAGACTGCAGACCTAACATATGTCAAGTCATTACCAGCAACCTCAATATTCTTCGCTCTTCACAACGTTCCCTTCTCCCCCTCTCATATCATACCGCCGATGCAACAACCTACGCGACATACTAGTCACGGCCAAACACCGTAGACCACCCCCCCCCCCCCGGCACCGGGATCTTTCCGTTGTAACAGAAGAAGGTGTAAAACGTGCCGTTTTATTAAAGAAGGAACCACGTCTTACACTTTCTTCGCTACTAACGAGCAAAAAGGTATACGGCATCACATCACCTGCTCTTCTTCTAACCTCGTGTACATGATACAATGCACCAAATGCAGGAACCAATACATAGGGGAAACTAAACGTCGCCTTAGCGATAGATTTGGAGAACACCGACGCGCAGTAGAGAAAGCCATCACACAACGTGACATCGATCAACCCACCGCCGTTTCTGATCATTTCACTCTCCCTGGCCATTCACTGAACAACTTAGAACTGATCCCTCTTGAACTTTTTAATTCAAATAGAGACGCTATCCGAAAGGCTAGAGAGGCATTTTTACTCTACAAGGGCAAGACACTTGAACCCTCTGGGATGAACAGGCGTGACGAAATTTAATCCGTTTATATTTCTACATTTTTATAACCAACTTGTAACCGTCACTTTTACTACTTTTCTATTTTTATCAACCAATTATGTCACAAATTTTCCTTGTATCATTTTTGAATATTGTAACCGTTTGTTTCCATTTTTAGTTAGCTCCAGTGTAGCCCCTGAAGAAGGTTAGTTCTGCCTAACCGAAATATTGGGCATTAAAATGTACCTTAGCTGTTCGATCAGCCTTTCATTTAGATTTA
>JAHPZR010046428.1:12500-27500 GCA_019787425.1 Platygyra sinensis
ATATCCTATTATTATTATTATTATTATTATTTGAAGACTATTTTTCACTGATAATTTGTATAATACTTTTTAAACCTACAAAAATTACCACCATAGCATTCAAAATAAAATTGTGGCAACACTGTTAAAATAGATTTTAAATCCCCTATTTCAACCCTCTTTTGAGCTCAAACTACATTAAAAACAGAGTAAAAATTATTAAATGTCATGAAATACATTTTAACTGTACTTAAAATACATTACAAACAAGAAGCAAAATTTTGAATTTCTCACAAATTCATTAAAAATACCCTTCAATGGCTTCAAAATACTGTTGAAATCGTCAAAATACATTCAAAACAGTTTAAAAAATCAGTTTAAAAATACAGCTGGTTTGGTAAGGATGTAAGACAAACAATGACATTTAGACTTGTTATTACCGCATAAGAATTACAGCAAATGGCTAAAATATCACATGAACTACTGGCCAACCTTTTGAAAGCACACCATAAAGTGTCAACAAGGTGATCCACGAAAGACAGTGAACGAGAATACACTGAGTTTTAGTTGAATCGGCCATTTTGACATATTTCTAAACCTCGAGCTTGTACTTGTACAATAGCCTTACTGTATTTTGCGAAACGAAACGAGTAAACATGTACCGAAATGAACATATCGAGTATCAACATATCAAGTATCAAAATATCAAGTACTTCTCCGTGCGATAACCTAAACAAGGAGGAAAACAGCGGAAGTGCAGAATAGGCACCTTCGAAAATCTGTATTTTGCAAAACAAGCTCTTCAAAGACTGTAACGATGTGCAGCAAATCTCTGCCCATTCTTTAACACTTTTCGTATATACAACTTGGTGCAGTGATGATTTTTAAACCTAAACAAGAAACAAAACAGCGGAAGTGCAGAATATGCAAATTCAAAAATCGGGAATATATATAATTAAAAAATTTGCAGTTAATTTTATCTACTGAAGTTTAATGAAATTTTGCTAATAACTTTATCAGTAAAATTAGTTGTTATTATAATAATTTCTTATCATATACCGAGTGAAAATTTTGCAGTTATTGAAATTTCATTAACCGCGAAAAATTTCTCTGACGTCTTCTCTCAGTATATACGTATATAATTAATAATTTTGCAGTTATTTTCATTCACAGAAGTTTAATTAAATTTTGTTAGTAACTTTATCAGTATACTCTATGTTTTATTATATACAGAGGAAACATTTCGCAGTTATTTAAATTTCAGTCATTAAGGGCGAAACATTTCCCTCTGCATACATGTGAACCACCACTCATTTCGCACTTATTGAAATTTCATCAACGACGAAAAAATTATCTCTGTATAAATGTATATGTGATCACAAATTTCGCAGTTATTGAAATTTGATTAACGGCGAAAAATTTCCCTCTGAAAATATTTATCTAACGGCCAAAAAATTCCCTCTGTTAAATGTATTTAAACGGCAAATTAAATTTGGCAGTTATTGAAATTTTATAAACGACGAATAGTTTCTCTCTATTTTCGCCGACCTGTTTTCCCTGGTAACAACAGAGTTCTTCGTGGAATTTGAACAATAATTGTGAACTTACTGGTAGCCATTTAGAACACAGCCCTAAAATACACGCGTTGATTTCTAAAACTTGTGTTTCAACAGTTTATCTAGAAGTTCATGTTGTTTTTTAATATATACTGACTTACTTCCAGTCATGTCGCAAACGAAAAGCACTGAGTGGAAAACACTGTTACGTAACTTGTTACAGCGGCACAAAAAAGGGATGAAAGAGCTCTTAGAGCTTACTTCTAAATGCAAAGGCCTCTCCTTGATTCACTTAGCTTCTCAAGTTACTTCTCACGTCCCTTGTTTCGCGCAAGCGGACTTTACTCGATCGCACTTTACTGCGAAACTCTTGCTATATGGGTTAATATCTCTTTCGGCTTAGGTTGCGTTCTGATTTTCAAGTGCTATATATAGGCCAACGACATCATGTATCATCTCACTCCAGTCAAGGGTCGAGCAGCTCTTGGGAACGAAGAAGTTATTGTATCACAGCTTAATACCGTTAATAAATTCTTATTTTTCAATCGTCTTAATGCATATGCTGTAAGAAGCGCTGCTGGCATCGAAGAAAATGACAGCATTAACTCAAAGCTACGCAAACCTGTGATTACTTCTAGTAGTACTATACAAAAAACAAAATCTGCTTTCCTAGCATTCCTCAAAGTTGACAAGAAGAAAGTGAGAGGCAGAAGCAATAAATGAGGCCGATAGTAGTCAGTATCCATCTTCATTTTGTGACAATGTTCGACCCGAACTTTCAAGACCTCATTTTTTGGGCAGAAAACCATTGGCAGTGGTAGGCAAAACTGAATTCCGACTCCAACCGATTTCAAGCATATAGCAAATGATCGAAACATAAGTCCCATTTTGCTGAAGCAATGTATACACGACGTCTCCATGGTTCTTCTTTTAATTCTTTTTCAGAGTTCGATCAAGTTGAACGTCGAGAATTGATAGAAGTATTTCTGCGATTTTAATGAAACTCTAAGCCTTAAGTGTGACTATTTCCACCTTCCTTGTTTTCAGTTCCTCTCGCAATGGTTAGAGGTTACAATGGTGGGATAAATTTGAGACAAACATGAATCATACGACAAGCACACAAAGAGTCTATTGTTAAATCAGAGACCAGTTTTTGTGGTCCACGACTGTGCTCGTTCGTGTGCCGATAGTTTCATAAAATTTCTGCGCTTATTTTGCACGGGGTGAAAGGAACTTCTAACCGAAAATCTCTTTTTGTTTGGGGATTGCATTGAGATGCGGCTCCAAATGTGGAAGCTCTCGTGGAACATTTCACTTGTAAGTATTCTTGCCTAACAGTGTTACTGCCAACTACATCGCCGTCGAAGATCAGTGTGATGTAGATTAAAAACTAAAATAATATTCACTATACCGATTTAGAGGCACTTTTTGCAGTGGCTTTCTGGGCAACTGCTTGGCGATGTTTTCTCGCATCACTTAGGTGTCTTACCCATATTTCAACCAGAGTCGTAACAACTCGAGTCGCGTCGAATCGAGTAGACCACTTTTAATACCTTAACTTGTATCCTTGATGTATTTTACAATAAGTCTCTCGCCACTAGACTTCCGGTAAATCGAGTCGATACCTACCTTAGACGACTCAACTCTATGCGGGTATATTGGACAATTTAAATAGTATACTCACCTAACTGCAACTTAAAGCATGTTGAAAACAGACTGGTTTGGTTGTATATTTAATCTTAATATGAATTGCTATCTCAAACAAGTTTTAAACGTCCTGTTTACAACATATTTTATGTTCTTAACATGTCAACTACATTTCAAATATCCTATTATTATTATTATTATTATTATTTGAAGACTATTTTTCACTGATAATTTGTATAATACTTTTTAAACCTACAAAAATTACCACCATAGCATTCAAAATAAAATTGTGGCAACACTGTTAAAATAGATTTTAAATCCCCTATTTCAACCCTCTTTTGAGCTCAAACTACATTAAAAACAGAGAAAAAATTATTAAATGTCGTGAAATACATTTTAACTGTACTTAAAATACATTACAAACAAGAAGCAAAATTTTGAATTTCTCACAAATTCATTAAAAATACCCTTCAATGGCTTCAAAATACTGTTGAAATCGTCAAAATACATTCAAAACAGTTTAAAAAATCAGTTTAAAAATACAGCTGGTTTGGTAAGGATGTAAGACAAACAATGACATTTAGACTTGTTATTACCGCATAAGAATTACAGCAAATGGCTAAAATATCACATGAACTACTGGCCAACCTTTTGAAAGCACACCATAAAGTGTCAACAAGGTGATCCACGAAAGACAGTGAACGAGAATACACTGAGTTTTAGTTGAATCGGCCATTTTGACATATTTCTAAACCTCGAGCTTGTACTTGTACAATAGCCTTACTGTATTTTGCGAAACGAAACGAGTAAACATGTACCGAAATGAACATATCGAGTATCAACATATCAAGTATCAAAATATCAAGTACTTCTCCGTGCGATAACCTAAACAAGGAGGAAAACAGCGGAAGTGCAGAATAGGCACCTTCGAAAATCTGTATTTTGCAAAACAAGCTCTTCAAAGACTGTAACGATGTGCAGCAAATCTCTGCCCATTCTTTAACACTTTTCGTATATACAACTTGATGCAGTGATGATTTTTAAACCTAAACAAGAAACAAAACAGCGGAAGTGCAGAATATGCAAATTCAAAAATCGGGAATATATATAATTAAAAAATTTGCAGTTAATTTTATCTACTGAAGTTTAATGAAATTTTGCTAATAACTTTATCAGTAAAATTAGTTGTTATTATAATAATTTCTTATCATATACCGAGTGAAAATTTTGCAGTTATTGAAATTTCATTAACCGCGAAAAATTTCTCTGACGTCTTCTCTCAGTATATACGTATATAATTAATAATTTTGCAGTTATTTTCATTCACAGAAGTTTAATTAAATTTTGTTAGTAACTTTATCAGTATACTCTATGTTTTATTATATACAGAGGAAACATTTCGCAGTTATTTAAATTTCAGTCATTAAGGGCGAAACATTTCCCTCTGCATACATGTGAACCACCACTCATTTCGCACTTATTGAAATTTCATCAACGACGAAAAAATTATCTCTGTATAAATGTATATGTGATCACAAATTTCGCAGTTATTGAAATTTGATTAACGGCGAAAAATTTCCCTCTGAAAATATTTATCTAACGGCCAAAAAATTCCCTCTGTTAAATGTATTTAAACGGCAAATTAAATTTGGCAGTTATTGAAATTTTATAAACGACGAATAGTTTCTCTCTATTTTCGCCGACCTGTTTTCCCTGGTAACAACAGAGTTCTTCGTGGAATTTGAACAATAATTGTGAACTTACTGGTAGCCATTTAGAACACAGCCCTAAAATACACGCGTTGATTTCTAAAACTTGTGTTTCAACAGTTTATCTAGAAGTTCATGTTGTTTTTTAATATATACTGACTTACTTCCAGTCATGTCGCAAACGAAAAGCACTGAGTGGAAAACACTGTTACGTAACTTGTTACAGCGGCACAAAAAAGGGATGAAAGAGCTCTTAGAGCTTACTTCTAAATGCAAAGGCCTCTCCTTGATTCACTTAGCTTCTCAAGTTACTTCTCACGTCCCTTGTTTCGCGCAAGCGGACTTTACTCGATCGCACTTTACTGCGAAACTCTTGCTATATGGGTTAATATCTCTTTCGGCTTAGGTTGCGTTCTGATTTTCAAGTGCTATATATAGGCCAACGACATCATGTATCATCTCACTCCAGTCAAGGGTCGAGCAGCTCTTGGGAACGAAGAAGTTATTGTATCACAGCTTAATACCGTTAATAAATTCTTATTTTTCAATCGTCTTAATGCATATGCTGTAAGAAGCGCTGCTGGCATCGAAGAAAATGACAGCATTAACTCAAAGCTACGCAAACCTGTGATTACTTCTAGTAGTACTATACAAAAAACAAAATCTGCTTTCCTAGCATTCCTCAAAGTTGACAAGAAGAAAGTGAGAGGCAGAAGCAATAAATGAGGCCGATAGTAGTCAGTATCCATCTTCATTTTGTGACAATGTTCGACCCGAACTTTCAAGACCTCATTTTTTGGGCAGAAAACCATTGGCAGTGGTAGGCAAAACTGAATTCCGACTCCAACCGATTTCAAGCATATAGCAAATGATCGAAACATAAGTCCCATTTTGCTGAAGCAATGTATACACGACGTCTCCATGGTTCTTCTTTTAATTCTTTTTCAGAGTTCGATCAAGTTGAACGTCGAGAATTGATAGAAGTATTTCTGCGATTTTAATGAAACTCTAAGCCTTAAGTGTGACTATTTCCACCTTCCTTGTTTTCAGTTCCTCTCGCAATGGTTAGAGGTTACAATGGTGGGATAAATTTGAGACAAACATGAATCATACGACAAGCACACAAAGAGTCTATTGTTAAATCAGAGACCAGTTTTTGTGGTCCACGACTGTACTCGTTCGTGTACCGATAGTTTCATAAAATTTCTGCGCTTATTTTGCACGGGGTGAAAGGAACTTCTAACCGAAAATCTCTTTTTGTTTGGGGATTGCATTGAGATGCGGCTCCAAATGTGGAAGCTCTCGTGGAACATTTCACTTGTAAGTATTCTTGCCTAACAGTGTTACTGCCAACTACATCGCCGTCGAAGATCAGTGTGATGTAGATTAAAAACTAAAATAATATTCACTATACCGATTTAGAGGCACTTTTTGCAGTGGCTTTCTGGGCAACTGCTTGGCGATGTTTTCTCGCATCACTTAGGTGTCTTACCCATATTTCAACCAGAGTCGTAACAACTCGAGTCGCGTCGAATCGAGTAGACCACTTTTAATACCTTAACTTGTATCCTTGATGTATTTTACAATAAGTCTCTCGCCACTAGACTTCCGGTAAATCGAGTCGATACCTACCTTAGACGACTCAACTCTATGCGGGTATATTGGACAATTTAAATAGTATACTCACCTAACTGCAACTTAAAGCATGTTGAAAACAGACTGGTTTGGTTGTATATTTAATCTTAATATGAATTGCTATCTCAAACAAGTTTTAAACGTCCTGTTTACAACATATTTTATGTTCTTAACATGTCAACTACATTTCAAATATCCTATTATTATTATTATTATTATTATTTGAAGACTATTTTTCACTGATAATTTGTATTATACTTTTTAAACCTACAAAAATTACCACCATAGCATTCAAAATAAAATTGTGCCAACACTGTTAAAATAGATTTTAAATCCCCTATTTCAACCCTCTTTTGTGCTCAAACTACATTAAAAACAGAGAAAAAATTATTAAATGTCCTGAAATACATTTTAACTGTACTTAAAATACATTACAAACAAGAAGCAAAGTTTTGAATTTCTCACAAAATACATTAAAAATACCCTTCAATGGCTTCAAAATACTGTTGAAATCGTCAAAATACATTCAAAACAGTTTAAAAAATCAGTTTAAAAATACAGCTGGTTTGGTAAGGATGTAAGACAAACAATGACATTTAGACTTGTTATTACCGCATAAGAATTACAGCAAATGGCTAAAATATCACATGAACTACTGGCCAACCTTTTGAAAGCACACCATAAAGTGTCAACAAGGTGATCCACGAAAGACAGTGAACGAGAATACACTGAGTTTTAGTTGAATCGGCCATTTTGACATATTTCTAAACCTCGAGCTTTTACTTGTACAATAGCCTTACTGTATTTTGCGAAACGAAACGAGTAAACATGTACCGAAATGAACATATCGAGTATCAACATATCAAGTATCAAAATATCAAGTACTTCTCCGTGCGATAACCTAAACAAGGAGGAAAGCAGCGGAAGTGCAGAATAGGCACCTTCGAAAATCTGTATTTTGCAAAACAAGCTCTTCAAAGACTGTAACGATGTGCAGCAAATCTCTGCCCATTCTTTAACACTTTTCGTATATACAACTTGATGCAGTGATGATTTTTAAACCTAAACAAGAAACAAAACAGCGGAAGTGCAGAATATGCAAATTCAAAAATCGGGAATATATATAATTAAAAAATTTGCAGTTAATTTTATCTACTGAAGTTTAATGAAATTTTGCTAATAACTTTATCAGTAAAATTAGTTGTTATTATAATAATTTCTTATCATATACCGAGTGAAAATTTTGCAGTTATTGAAATTTCATTAACCGCGAAAAATTTCTCTGACGTCTTCTCTCAGTATATTTAACAATTATTCGCCGAAGGCGAAGTGAATCACGGGGAATATTCGCCGAGACGAAGTCGAGGGGAATATTCGCTGTGATTCACTGAGCCTGAGGCGAATAATTGTTTTAGTATAATTTTCAGAGGTGAATATCAAGAAATGCAAAATAACAAAGAAAACATAGAAATAACAAACATAAAGGTTGGTTTGCAAGCAAGTAAACCGATTTAATACATCGTTTGCGAATCAACTTACAGACAAATTAGGCATTAAAGCGGAAGAATAAAACGAACACTACGGAAAAGAAAATCATCTAGTACCTCTTTCTGTCCATTAGTGACATATCGAAAATTGTGCTTGTCATCATGGAATGAGTAGCGCTGGTCTGAAGAGGATTAAATTCCTGTGACTCGATCTGGCACCGTTTGTCAAGGCCGCGTGAAATGCGAAACCACTGTGTTTACGATCTCTCAATGACTTGAACATCACTTCTTAGAGACATTTTTCGTCCCAATGCTTTGGTAATCATCTTCAGAAATTCCCAGTGTTTTGAATATCCGGATTGAAAGTGATTTCTTCCTAATGAACAACAATTTCATTCAGCAATTTTCCGCCATGTTTACTTGCCTGAATGACAAAGGTGGCGTGGCTTAGTAACCTAGCCATGAAATGCTATATTCACCGCGCTAGGCGGTGAATATAGCGTCATAAGCCGAGCTTCTCGGCCAATCATAATGCTCGATTCTTATATTCACCTCTGGAAATTATACTAAACGTATATAATTAATAATTTTGCAGTTATTTTCATTCACAGAAGTTTAATTAAATTTTGTTAGTAACTTTATCAGTATACTCTATGTTTTATTATATACAGAGGAAACATTTCGCAGTTATTTAAATTTCAGTCATTAAGGGCGAAACATTTCCCTCTGCATACATGTGAACCACCACTCATTTCGCACTTATTGAAATTTCATCAACGACGAAAAAATTATCTCTGTATAAATGTATATGTGATCACAAATTTCGCAGTTATTGAAATTTGATTAACGGCGAAAAATTTCCCTCTGAAAATATTTATCTAACGGCCAAAAAATTCCCTCTGTTAAATGTATTTAAACGGCAAATTAAATTTGGCAGTTATTGAAATTTTATAAACGACGAATAGTTTCTCTCTATTTTCGCCGACCTGTTTTCCCTGGTAACAACAGAGTTCTTCGTGGAATTTGAACAATAATTGTGAACTTACTGGTAGCCATTTAGAACACAGCCCTAAAATACACGCGTTGATTTCTAAAACTTGTGTTTCAACAGTATATCTAGAAGTTCATGTTGTTTTTTAATATATACTGACTTACTTCCAGTCATGTCGCAAACGAAAAGCACTGAGTGGAAAACACTGTTACGTAACTTGTTACAGCGGCACAAAAAAGGGATGAAAGAGCTCTTAGAGCTTACTTCTAAATGCAAAGGCCTCTCCTTGATTCACTTAGCTTCTCAAGTTACTTCTCACGTCCCTTGTTTCGCGCAAGCGGACTTTACTCGATCGCACTTTACTGCGAAAACTCTTGCTATATGGGTTAATATCTCTTTCGGCTTAGGTTGCGTTCTGATTTTCAAGTGCTATATATAGGCCAACGACATCATGTATCATCTCACTCCAGTCAAGGGTCGAGCAGCTCTTGGGAACGAAGAAGTTATTGTATCACAGCTTAATACCGTTAATAAATTCTTATTTTTCAATCGTCTTAATGCATATGCTGTAAGAAGCGCTGCTAGAATCGAAGAAAATGACAGCATTAACTCAAAGCTACGCAAACCTGTGATTACTTCTAGTAGTACTATACAAAAAACAAAATCTGCTTTCCTAGCATTCCTCAAAGTTGACAAGAAGAAAGTGAGAGGCAGAAGCAATAAATGAGGCCGATAGTAGTCAGTATCCATCTTCATTTTGTGACAATGTTCGACCCGAACTTTCAAGACCTCATTTTTTGGGCAGAAAACCATTGGCAGTGGTAGGCAAAACTGAATTCCGACTCCAACCGATTTCAAGCATATAGCAAATGATCGAAACATAAGTCCCATTTTGCTGAAGCAATGTATACACGACGTCTCCATGGTTCTTCTTTTAATTCTTTTTCAGAGTTCGATCAAGTTGAACGTCGAGAATTGATAGAAGAAGTATTTCTGCGATTTTAATGAAACTCTAAGCCTTAGGTGTGACTATTTCCACCTTCTTTGTTTTCAGTTCCCCCTCGCAATGGTTAGAGATTCTAAAGGTGAGATAAATTTGAGACAAACATGAATCATACGACAAGCACACAAAGAGTCTATTGTTAAATCAGAGTCCAATTTTTGTGGTCCACGACTGTGCTCGTTCGTGTGCTGATAGTTTCGTAAAATTTCTGCGTTTATTTTGCACGAGATGAAAGGAACTGCTAACCGAAGATCTCTTTTTGTTCGGGGATTGCTTTGAGATGCGGCTCCAAATGTGGAAGCTCTAGTGGAACATTTCACTTGTAAGTATTCTTGCCTAACAGTGTCACTGCCAACTAGATCGCCGTCAAGATCAGCGTGATGTAGATTATAAGCGAAAATAATATTCACTATACCGATTTAGAGATACTTTTTGCAGTGGCTTTCTGGGCACCTGCTTGGGGATGTTTTCTCGCATCACTTAGGTATCTTACCCATATTTGAACCAGAGTCGTCACAACTCGAGTCGCGTCGAATCGAGTAGACCACTTTTCGTACCGTAACTTGCATCCTTGATGTATTTTAAACCAAGCCTCTCGCTACTATCAAGTCGATACCTGCCTTAGACGACTCGACTCTATGCGGGTATATTGGCCAACCTCATTATTCAAAACTACTATTTAAATAGTATACTCACCTCAGACTGGTTTGGTTGTATATTTAACCTTAATGTGAATTGCTATCTCAAATAGGTTTTAAACGTCCTATTCAAACGGCGTATTTTATGTTCTTGACATGTCAGCTACATTTTAAATATCCTATTGAAAGACTATTTTTCAACGATAATTTGTAAAATACTTTTTAAACCTATAAAAATTACCACCATAGCATTCAAAATAAATTTGTGCCCACACTGTTAAAATAGGTTTTAAATCCCCTATTTCAGCCCTCTTTTGATCTCAAACTACATTAAAAACAGAGGAAAAATGATTCCAATGTCATGAAATACAATTTAACGGTACTTAAACCAATAAGCAAAAGTTTGAATTTCTTACAAAATACAACAAAAATACCCTTCAATGGTTACAAAATACTTTTTAAATCGTCAAAATACATTCAAAACAGTTTAAAATCAGTTTAAAAATACAGCTGGTTTAATAAGCGGGATATGTAAGACAAACAATGGCATTTAGCCTTCTAATTACCGCACAAGAATTACAGCAAATGGCGAAAATAACAACTACTGACCAACCTTTTGAAAGCACACCTAGCCTTACAGGGTCAACAAGGTGATCCACGAAAGACAGTGAACGAGAATACAAGTTTTAGTTGAGCCGGCCATTTTCACATATTTCTAATCCTCGAGCTTGTATTTGTAGAATAGCCTATCTGTATTTTGCGAAACGAAACGAAACGAATAGACATGTACTGAAATGAACATATCAAGTATTCCTCCGTGCGATAACTTAAACAAGGAAGAAAACAGCGGAAGTGCAGAATTGATGCACATTCGAAAACCTGTATTTTGCGAAACGAGCTCTTCGAAGACTGTAACGAGGTGCAGCTAATATCTGCCCATTCTTTAACACTTTTCGTATATACAACTCAATGCAGTGATGATTTTTAAACCCCCCCAAAAAAAAGAGCAGCGGAAGTGCAGAATATGCAAATTCGAAAATCTGTATTTTGCTAAACAAGCTCTTCGAAGACTGTAACGATGTTCAACTGATCTCTGCCCATCCTTTAACACTTTTCGTATATACAACTCGATGCAGTGAAGAGTTTTAAACCTAAACAAGTAATAAAACAGCGGAAGTGCAGAATATACAAATTTTAAAATCTGTATTTTGCGTTTGGAAATATATATAATTACAAAATTTGCAATTAATTTTATCCACTGAAGATGAATGAAATTTTGCTAATAACTTTATCACTAAAATTAATCGTTATTTTAAAAATTTATTTTTATATACCGAGTGAAAAATTTTGCTGTTATTGAAATTTCATTAACCGCGAAAAATTTCTCTTAGTATATATTAGGGTTGTCCACATTATGCCGGCATAATTTTGAGCATAATAGTGGGGAATCAGCATCGAGCATTATGCCAGCATAATAGTAAGAAAATTCCCGGAAATATGTCAAAATATCGAAAGTAAATAAATACATCGGTGTTAGGTACAATCTCGAAATTGGGATTCCTGATTTCCTGTGGAGAAAAATACGTGACAATAGACTAGGGCCTAGACTGCCCTTCACCACAGGAAACGGACGTGTCCACGTGGGGCGACTGGGAGTCTGGGACTCACTTATCCTCCATGTAAGCATGACAAGCGATCGTATTTTATTTTAGGTAAAAAAAATGAGTGATCCGGGGAAAAAATCCTGAGCATAATAGTGGAACTTGATGAGCATAATAGTAAGATTTTTTGAGCATAAAGAATTAGCATAATAGTGAATAGTATATATGCCAGTGATATAATCAATCATTTTGCAGTTATTCTCATCTACAGAAGTTTAATTAAATTTTGTTAGTAACTTTATCAGTATACTCTATGTTTTGTTATATACCGAGGAAAAGTTTTGCAGTTACTTAAATTTCAGTCATTAACGGCGAAAAATTTCCCTCTGTATATATGTGAACCACTCATTTCGCACTTATTGAAATTTCATCAACGGCGAAAAAGTTATCTCTGTATACAGCTGTTTCGACAAAGGTTGTCACACAAAAGTGTTAAAGCGCACGCGACAATGCCGACTGGCATTATGGGTAGTAAGCGTCAGGCTTTGCTTGATTGAGGTTTAAAAATAAGGTGATTTATCAACAAGGAGAAATCACGATTACACGTGTTTGTGCTGTTTCTTTGCACCTCGCTGAAACACCTCGAGGTTCACTAAAGTAGCCGTAAAAGCCACCATGCATTACCCATAATAACTTTCGACATTGTCGCGTAAGCTATTCCCCGATTGTAAGACAACCTTTCTCGAAACAGCTGTATATGTGAACCGCAAATTTCGCAGTTATTGAAATTTCATCAACGGCGAAAAAGTTATCTCTGTATACAGCTGTTTCGACAAAGGTTGTCACACAAAAGTGTTAAAGCGCACGCGACAATGCCGACTGGCATTATGGGTAGTAAGCGTCAGGCTTTGCTTGATTGAGGTTTAAAAATAAGGTGATTTATCAACAAGGAGAAATCACGATTACACGTGTTTGTGCTGTTTCTTTGCACCTCGCTGAAACACCTCGAGGTTCACTAAAGTAGCCGTAAAAGCCACCATGCATTACCCATAATAACTTTCGACATTGTCGCGTAAGCTATTCCCCGATTGTAAGACAACCTTTCTCGAAACAGCTGTATATGTGAACCGCAAATTTCGCAGTTATTTAAATTTCATAAACGGCGAATAGTTTCTCTCTATATTCGCCGACCTGTTTCCCCTGGTTACAACAGAGTTCTTTGTGGAATTTGAACAATAATTGTGAACTTACTGGTAGCCATTTAGAAAACAGCTCTAAAATATACGCGCTGATTGGTAAAAATTGTGTTTCAACAGTATATCTAGAAGTTCATATCGCTTTTTAATATATACTGACTTACTTCCCGTCATGTCGCAAACAAAAAGCACTGCGTAGAAAACACTTTTACGTAACTTGTTAAGGTAAACGAAATTAAGAACAAAAGCTGTGTAAACAACCATTCAGAGAAAACCTTATTAAATAAAAACAGGTTTGAAATGTGATTTTGAAACAGGAGATACAGTAATTAAGTCAATGACCAAGATGCCACCAACACCAACAGCTTTGTTTACCACTGCTGAAACCTGTGTGACTCCCCGAAGCATCTGCGACTGTGCTATAACCAAGTGCCTCAAGACTTCGTCCTTTGCCTTCAACGACGACAATAATGTATTAATTAGTAATAGTAATAGGACTGAGTGGAGTCCAATAGCCCTTTTCATGGTTAACTTTGCTCTCTTGCGTTACAATAAAATGTAGCAATCTAGTTTTAGCCCGAAATTGCCTCGCATTCACGTTCAGAGCCACCTTAAATTTTCGAAAATTAAAGGTGGCTCTGAACACCCTTCACAGAATTTTTTTAAACTTTGCAAACTGAGTTGCATCTTATCATGTTGATTACAACTCGATAATAAAAAATGGGGGTCACTGAGCTCGTTTTTGAGTTATAAGCGCTTAAAGGTAAAATTAAGGGTTTTTTAGCAGGTCATATTGTTGCTATGGTAACCTATTGTGCCACAAAAATAACAGCAACTTGTTCACCATGACTGGGCAGTTTGTTGATACCATGATTGTGGCATTAACCTATAAAGAGTTGTTATAATGACCCATCAAACTCTAAGTCTTGGAAAGTACTGGAAACTGTTTCCAGTCACCTTAAACTACAACTTTGAATGTGATTGGCTTGATGAACTGTCCAATAACAAACTGTCCGATAACAAACTGTCCGATAACAAACTGTCCGATAACAAACTGTCCGATAACAAACTGTCCGATAACAAACTGTCCGATAACAAACTGTCCGATAACAAACTGTCCGATAACAAACTGTCCGATAACAAACTGTCCGCCGATAACAAACTGTCCGCCGATAACAAACTGTCCGATAACAAACTGTCCGCCGATAACAAACTGTTCGCCGATAACAAACTGTCCGATAACAAACTGTCCGATAACAAACTGTCCGATAACAAACTGTCCGATAACAAACTGTCCGATAACAAACTGACCAATAACAAACTGTCCGATAACAAACTGTCCGATAACAAACTGCCCGTTAACGAACTGTCCGATAACAAACTGTCCAATAACAAACTGTCCAATAACAGTTAGTTATTTTGGGTGACCAGCAACTGTATGTATTTTTAATTTATTTCTTGTTCAATTAGTTATTTAGTTAATGTTACAGTTCAAATAAATCTTGTTGTTGTTGTTGTTAACAAACTGTCCAATAACAAACTGCCCGTTAACGAACTG
>JAHPZR010046428.1:32500-37065 GCA_019787425.1 Platygyra sinensis
CTCTCAGTGTTACGTGCTGCATAGCGACTATCTTTTAGTAACGTGGCGTACATCAAAAATGTAAAGAAAACTGACTTTTTTACCGTCGCACTCGACTTCTAGTCATGAAATCTGCATTTATTTGACATCAAACTAAGGCTAGAAGCTATTCAGAAGTCTCCTGTGAGGCAAGATCCCTGTTACATTTCGAATTTTTAATTCAACCGGAAGTCAACATTGAGAGCCAATCGACTACACTGAATTAAACGTTTGAATTATCCCGTAAATCGGAATCATGCAAAGTCCACATCTTGTTCATTCATTTGCGTTCAGTAATTGTCATTTATTTGTATTTGTCATTTGTTCATCTAATGACCAGAAAAAATTGCTACTTTCACAGTTAAACGGTCTTTCTCAGCCATCTACTTAACAGTCGAAATATGGTCTTAAAGATGTCGCCTATGCACGTAGCACTGAAAGTAGGTGTAAAATCGCTGGACTAAAAATATTTCAGCAAAAATGTAAACAAGCTCGGCGCTCAAAAAAAGCAATATCTACTTTTTTCGACCGTTTTGTCACTCTATTTGTCACTTTTTGTCACTCGGTGATTATAGCTCTTCCTGTTGAATCTGGCTTTCCTCTAAAATTCAAAGCAACCGAAGGTCCCATTTGAAGGTTTGTCTGTACAATGTACTTATCCCCAGTGGTCGAGAACCTCCTGAAAGAGCGCTTGTCAAGTCTCAAGACCGCACCTACATCAGCAAGTCCTTCACGAACATTATCAATCGTCTCATCATCATCCACCATTGACTCGGGAAGATCTCCTAACAAATCCAGGAATTCCGCATTTGAGCGTGCACTATTAGAGGCGAATGAAGGCGCTACCACAGACGGAGGAAGCTCACCTAGCAAGTCTAAAAGCTCCGCTCTACAGCCACCACTAGAAGCGTCTGATGGTGTACTAGTTGTATCTGGCTCATCTGTGGATATTTCAACTGATTCCTCTGTTGACGGGAAAGCTTCTGCGCCTAGTAGACTCGCTTCTATTTCGCCTACAGAAACTTCGTTGTCTATTAATGCAAGTTGCGATGAAGCAGCGCTACAGTCCCACGGTTCGACGTATGGCGGATAGTCACAAGGCACTGACAAAAAGCATCCAACATACTCCTCCTGTAGTTTTGACTTTTTTTCAATCTTGGGCCGGTCGTACAGCTGATGTCGATAGCCAGTCGGTGCAAGCTTTCGCTTTAGGACTTCATGCAAACGCAGAAATCGCGCTAAATAGTATTGCTTAATAAAGTTTCCTAGCTCAGCGTCCGCAAATTTTCCACCAGACAATTCCTTGACACTCTCGTAGGACTCGTTTAGAATTGCCACGAACATGTTGATAAGAATGAAACCCATGCTGAGCATGTAACCAAATACAAAGATTGGTCCTAGAATACGGTTGGAAGATTGCAGCTCATAGAAGTGCAGGTCTCCTCCGAGGAACTTTTGAATCAGCGTGACCAAGGCCTCAATGAATGAATGATACGGTTCCATGTCATTGCCAAACACAAGCAGTCCAAACACGGTAAACGAAAGTATGTTAACGAAGAATAACACAGAATAAGAGGTGATGTGGGGTGCTGAAAGCTTGAGCGAGGACACCATTTGACAAACGTGCCTGTTGAATCTGATTATTCTTAAAAATTTCACTGTGACAATAAACACAACCACTGAGAGCACAATCATCTCCAAATCGGACCAAAACAGCACATAGTCGGCACTGGCAGTCTCAAAAGTGTTTTCTTGAACGTGTTTTACAAATGAAGACACGTACTTTTCCTTGAAGAAAAAGAAGGCTATTGTTGTGATAGCGAAAATAAGCTGCAGGAGATTCATCCAGTTCCAGAATTGGCGAAAGTATGAACAGCTTTGGCGGTAGATCTTCACAACTTCCAGCAAAATAAAGTAACCAATTAAAAGTAAAAGAATAATTTGGCAAGCCACAAAGAAAGAGCGAATGCTGGGGTCAGAGGTTCCATATATAGAAAGGGTGTCGAATCGCGCTCGGCTGATTGGCTTTCCTGTGGGATAGACTTCGTATAGAAGTTTTGCCACACTGAATAACAAGGTCGAAGGCTGGAAAATGGTGAATTCTACAAGAATTGCTGCAGTTCTGTCATCTATCCAATCGTTGCCTTTAAGGTTAATAACAACTCTTGAAGCTGTCCGCGAGTCGTATCCCAGATCAGCAATATATCCTCCTCCGTCATATCTCGTGTGCTTTCCATAATAGGACAAGGTGTTCAGCTCCAGCGAGGTGTTATAACGCCATGGTTTGGGGCACAATCTTAGCACATCATATATAGAGTGATAATTACTGATATTTGTCACCGGTATCCAACCAGGCAGGTTATAGCGTGTGGTATCTTCGTCATGGGGTGAATACGCAGGGATGCATCTCCTGAACATCCCGTCCAATGGGCGGTACTTTGTTGCAACCTGACATGGATTTACTAACAGAGAGGAAAGAGAAATAAGTGAAGAACTGAAATGAAATCAGTCCGATTTAATGTCCCTAATGATGCACTTGAAAATTACGAGACAAGAGAAGACAAGGCACGGCAACGTTCGCTTGGACGATTCTATCTGTCTGATTGTTTGATTAATTGACTGAGTGACTGACTGACTGACTGATTAACTGATCGACTGATTGATCGATCGATCGATGGATTGATTGACTGATTTTTTGAAATTTTATCTCACCTCCTTTGACTCTGACTTGTTTCATCCTTGGCATACCAACTAAGAAGGCCTCCCTGGTGCTGATATAACCCTCTGGTGCAATAAACCGTCGGCCATTGTACCAGCTGGTATCATAGATACTTGGAATAAACTCTTCCTCAATCCACTCCCAGAATGCAGCTTTTGAATCGACCTGTAAACAAAACCAAACGTCAACACCTCTGCTCCTTTTTTCAATTACTATTTCTTGTAATTTTAAGTGAACACAAACTTCGTTTGATTATCTTAACGAAAGGCTTGCTTTTGTAACTAGAACGTTTTAGTGGGCTGAAGAAAAGATTTCGGTTCTGCACCTCAAGTTTATTTCAGAGATAGAGCGAAATAACTTGCAGTGCTCCCTATTATGTCAAGACCAAGTTAAAATGCTTCTGTTTGACTCGTTTTTGTCCTTTTAGTACAGCAAATATATCTTTTTGGCATATCAGCTATACGTTACAAAAGTCAGAATAATGACAACACTGCAGGTACTGTTAATAAAATCACTTAGCATAACTTGGGTGATAAACAATACAGACGACAGAAGGGGCACTCAAAGAATCTCAAAGAACACGCGCTCTTACCTCTTCAAATGAATCTTTCAGCAAGTCCTCCAAATTCAAAGTAAGCCTGTATCGACTGTACCCGCGATTTCCATACACAATCACAAAAAGGCAAATGACGAAAATCAAGAACAGCACAATTTCCACGAGGTTGCTGATAGTCTCCACGATGTTTTCCCGATATTTTCGCGCCACAAGGAGGTCCTCTCCTGTAGGGGCGACAACATTGACATTTTGGTTGACATCTAAGGCAGAATTCTTCGCCGACTGAGCAGTTTTTTCTTCGGGTGGTTTCTTCAGGATTAGAGCGAGGAGTAACGCTACAGCAATGACCTTTATGGGCTGCATGAGTGCCACGTCTTGGAAGAATGAGATTAAAGCTGAAGTGAGCCATTGATTTGATATTTCTTTGCCCCACTGAACACTGTAGAAAATAACAAACGTTCCAGCTGTTACTGACGCAAGAATGCAAAGCAGCCAACCGATATACACAAAGAAGTGAGGAAGACATCCTGGAGTACTTGCTTTTTTGTTTTTACGTGAATCTACGACGTTCCCTCTTGATGCTTCGCGTTCTTCTTGCTGAGAATTTTCGCTATCACTATACGGAGGCTTTATGTTCCGGAAAATGGCAACGATAAGCAAGTTCAATGGCACAACAATAACTGCACTCTGGACTCCTATCTGCAGCTGCTTTAAACTGAATCGCAACGGACCAAACTTAACCGTGTCTTCCATCTTTTCGCCAAACTGATAAAACATTGCTCCAGCCAGCATAGCACACAAGAGTACACATACGCAGCAAGAAAGCCTCTGCGCACGAGTGAAAGGACTATGCGGTGGTCTGGTCACCACCGAGAGCCATATATGGCCATCACCCAAACTCTTTGACACACGAGTATAGAATTGATACTTGAAGCTAGACAGGTCACTTTTGCTTGCAAGTGGAATGTCGACTTCCACTTTGCCGTCTTCTTTGTCAACTGCAAGCCATCTGCCGCACAGGAAGTACCATTTTTCCTCAGTCTCCAGGTTTTTAATAACGACCTGGTTGACGTACCAGGAAGGCGAAGACCCTGAGTTATCGTGCCATAGTTTGATCATGATCGGAGAATGCAGACTATCTGGCAAAGATACAACAAAGGTGTTTATGCTGGCTCTTGCAAACAGCTTTTTGTTGCTGTAGCTGTCGAACAATCGTAGAGTTTCACTTCTTGTTTCTTCGCCGTAGACAATCATAGCGACGTTTGCTGATGT
>JAHPZR010046431.1:0-19779 GCA_019787425.1 Platygyra sinensis
AAAGTTTTGGAAGTTGTGAATAAAAATGTATATGTCGCACTTTCTGTGAAGAAGTAATCTTACTAAATTTATCTCAACTAAATCAGTGAATGACTCTGCGTTATCTTCTCAAAGTTATTAATAATTCATCAAGCTCAAAGAAAAATTATAACCGTGGCAGCATTTGGATATCTGATCTTTTTTTGTTATAATTATTGTTTTTATTTTTTTACTTTACAACACTGTTTTAGTTATGCTAATATAATTACATATTTAAGCCTACTTACAGAACTTATACTTACACTACTGTTACACCACAAATTACACAAATTACTCAACCTAGTTATAAAACTATTACCTAGGTACACCACTACAGTGTTTATAAAGTATAGCTACTACACGATAACTTAGTAAATTTAAAAATTATTTTCTTATGATTTTTCATTTCTTTTCATGAAAATTAATCCTATCTCTCCTCTTAGTGATATAATGCTCAATGCATTCTATATGTTTCAGTTTAATAATGAAGTGAGATAATAGAGGCTTAGATTTTCTTATTCGACTTGAATAAATTGCTTGCTTACCAATCATAACAAACAGTGTTTATAAAGTATAACTACTACACGATAACTTAGTAAATTTAAAAATTATTTTCTTATGATTTTTCATTTCTTTTCATGAAAATTAATCCTATCTCTCCTCTTAGCGATATAATGTTCAATGCATTCTATATGTTCCAGTTTGACAATGAATTGAGATAATAGAGGCTTAGATTTTCTTATTCGACTTGAATAAATTTCCGGTTCTTGCTTACCAATAATAAGGGTATGATTAAGAAAAATCCCATGTGGACTTTCATTCGTATAACCTAACATGATCTTGCTATCCTTTAGCTTAATGATTGTAATAGATAAGCATAGAGTTTTTTTAGTTTCAATTGAGAAGATATATCAAGCACTCAAGACATCATTTAAAAAAAAACATATAATTTCTAAACACTTCAATGTTCATCAATAATACTCTGCTGGGCTTTGTATTTTCAACTTTCTCCTTGGTGTTTGGAAATGTAGTCAGACGTGGTCTTTTTACCATTACCTGCCAGTACTTTTTGGCATTATCGCATACACAGTTACGCTTTTGCAGGAAAACCTTTCTCAAAACAGCTGTATATGCAAATGCTGAACCTAAATCCACAAATTTCAAATTGCTGGCAGAAAATGTTTAACGTTGGCTGGATTACTGTAGTTGCCCAAGTAATATTAGAGAAGTTCATGAAGTTCAAGAAGTTCTTGGTTGCCCTCAAGTAAGGTACTAAAACATGATTCATTATTGATCAACAGTTCTGCAACAAATACTGCCACAGGAGAGCAAGTTGCCATAAAGAAATTGTCAAGACCTTTCCAGACGACAATGCATGCTAAGAGATCCTTTAGAGAGTTGAAGCTTTTACGTCATATGAACCACGAGAATGTAAGCTCATGTAAACATGTTTGCTCATGAATCTGAACTACACGTAGGTTGAATGTAGCTCTGAGAATTTTTCTCTAGAATAGTATTGCCGGTGCATATCTTGTGGTTCTATATTGTTACCCTTGGTACAAGTTGATATTTTTCTTAGTTTATTCCAATCATTGTCAGTAAGATATTACCATTGACAAGGAGAAAGGAAAATGCCAAATAGTACCAAAGGTAAAATGGAACAGGTACAACACCTACACATTAAAACTTGATATGCTGGGGTAAATTTGTGGATTTAATTTTGAAGTCACTTGTAATAAATGCATCTGCAGTTGCGTGTCAATCGATATCCTCAATCAATCTCTGATTGACATCTCAATCGACACTCAATTGGCATCCAGACTGATACTCAATTGACAGTCCATCAACATCTCAATTGACAGTTGATCAATGATCAGTTGATAGTCGGCTGAGTGTAGACCCACTGTGCAACGTTTGAACAAAAGTTGACTCTTGACTGACATGCTGATCAAGCGTTGATTTAATGTCAAGCGATTGTCAACTGAGGTGTCAATGAAGTTTTGATTGAGTGTCAATCAAGGGATTGAGTGTTGATCAAGGGTATCAATCCAGGTGTCAATCAACACTTGACAGCAGATACCATTTGTACAAATGATCTTTGATGGACTTGTTATAGACACTGCTTACACAATTCAAAGCAACTTGAATTATGAAATAGCATGAATTATACAGGGTTTGAAATTAAAAAAACCATTAGGTCGCCTTTTGGCGACTAACTGGAGAAATATAGTCACCAGATGCAAATTTTCAGTCGCCAGTTTGTACAATCAAAATAATTTTCAGGTTCCGCTTGTTGAAAGTATTTGATATCGTCTGGCATGGCGTGGGACACATTCGTACAATAAGTATTTTTTTACTTACTTATTCATTTCTTTTTAATAATGTAACACTTTTCATTTAGTGCGGCGTCGCCCAACTTGCATGTTTCGCCGAAAACAGAGATTTACCTGAATTTTAGCATCAAAAATGCTGGCTTCGTTTTCGCGGTAGAAACTGTAGAAATTGTATGCGACTTCTCAGTTTTCGCGTACAATTTCTACAGTTTTAATAGATCTATCTTTGTTAAGGTAAGTTTTGGAACAGAGAAACTAAAAAATGCTCGCAGAAAATTGCTAAACTTAAGAAATAAACACAGCGTTTTCGTTCCCAATGCGGCTATTTTTATCCTCAAAAGAAATTTGATCGGGGCAGATTTTGATCACGTGCTAGGCAACCACTTCTGAGCCGTGAGTGCACGTCACGCAATCAACGAAACAACGCTATAAATTGTAAATTATTTTCGCCAAGCTTCATCTAAACACTTGATTACCCTTGAGCCAAAAGCTTACCTTTTCTTCTCAAAATCGTTATCGTTCAGCAGTCTTTGCAAAATTCTGCGGCTCCTGGGCGGTTTCAAGAGAGAAAGTCTAATGGCATCGAAGAAAATATTGCAAACAGAAGTCCGTAAAGTTTGGAGGGAATGTGTGGCTTTCTTATTGCAATTTGGCCCATTCTTTTACGACGAACGCAAAGCAGGACAAGATAAGATCTTTCTTTTAACTTGAATGCTTTATTGTACTTTTAAATCATGCAAAATTCAGGTCGCCAAAGTGGCGACTAAACAGCACTTTTAGTCGCCAAGGAGGAAAATTTAGTCGCATTGGCGACCGTATTGGTCGCAATTTCGAGCCCTGATTGTAGCCACTTTGACTGTCAAGACCAAAAAGAGCCATAGTATATTACCTCATGTTAAATCAAGTCTTCTATGGTATTGTCTTGTTATATGTTAATTCAACTTCTACCCTTTCCCTTTTAATAGCCTTGGAAGTCTGATTTGTACTGTAGAAAGAGGGGTAGTCAGGGGAAGAGCATCAGCCCTTTATTCTGGCACTTTTCACTTCCTTATTGGCCACCCTCCTTTCTATAAAGTAATTGGCCTAAATGGGTCATATGTACTACTCGGCACTTGACTCTAGCTTCTATAGCATGAATCAGCTAGGAATTTTGTTATCCCCCCACTGCACAAATGGGATGCTAGACCTTCAAAGGCTTCTTCCAAGCATTCTATCAGGTTCCTATTTCCTAGAACTGCAGAACTTCCTGGCCTGCCTCGATTAGCTTTTGCTACCTGCGGTGCCAAGTCTGTCTACTGTAATATGTGTAAAATGTAATAATAAAATTGTCTTGTCTTGTCAAAACTGATCAAGACATGATACTAATTTTCACATTTTAGGTTATTGGTTTACTTGATGTCTTTACTCCTGATACATCATTTGAAACATTTCAAGATGTGTAAGTAGCTGTACTGTATTTTACTGGGGCCTGGTTTAAATGTCGCATTTTACATGCGTGGAATGGAATTGCCAAGTTAAATACATGTAAAATTCGACGTCTAAATCAATTAAATGCAACATATTTCAATTCGATGCGAGTCAGTCGAATATTCAACTGATCCAGTAGAATGTTCGAATGAAGTTCGGTAGTTGATTTAAACGCCACTCTTTACATGTGCCGAATCGAATTGAAATTATGTAAATGATTTATGTTTGCTCCAATGGGAATTTAAAACACGTTGCTCGAGCTCAGCAATTTTATTCGGCAAAGTAATGCGACATTTAAATCAAATCAGCTGAATGTATTCATTCCAGTCAACTAAAATTAGTATTTGATTCGGAGCATTTAAAATGCGACGTTTAAACCAGGCCTTACATGTAATTTATTATGGATAAGTTTGTTGAGGAGGACCAGACTTGTTTTAGTAATGTATTTGTTAAAACATTGATTAACACTATCCACTGGATAAATCACAGTCACTTTTCAATTTGCTACATCAGAATGTGGTTGATATCTAAAATCGACTGTTTTGCAGACAGATCTATCATAGATCTACCATCTGCTTATTGATCAAAAATATCTGGTTACAATGTACATTTGAATTGATGGCATCACAAGTGGTACAAAGAGCATGAGCACTCAGTGCACGTATATGCAGGCTTGGGAGTCAAAGGGTTAATATTAATGAAACCCCTGCAACATTTACATGTACATGTACTCTGTAGTCCAGCACTCTTTTAAACACAAAACTCTAGGCTTGAAGATAGTGTGTTGACTCATTAATTGATAATTTTCCCTGTGGACAACAGCTACATGGTGACTGCTCTCATGGGAGCTGATCTAAACAGCATTCTCAAGTGCCAGAAGCTCACAGATGAACATGTTCAATTTCTGGTGTATCAGATACTAAGGGGGCTTAAGGTAGGAACAGATACACAGCAGCAACAACAACATTGCACAACATAGCAGCCATACTCCAGTTAATATGTACTCCTCTCTATAAAACATATACTTTTCAGGCTTTGTACTTTAACAGAATAGTTAAACTCTGGAACTGTGTTTGTAAGCTAGCACTCCAACCAGTTTTTGCTTGCCTAATGCTTTTCAACTTTTTGTCCGCAAACTAATGAACACTCATCTTTCAAGGGTACCTGTATATGATCTCAATTACCCCTGCACGTGGACGTTAGTCCAAGCATGCTCTTGCCACTCTTGATATATATTTCTTTCTTCTTATGAATGCTAAAAATTTGCCAGGCTTTTTGTTATTTATTGATTTTGAAAAGGCTTTTGATAGCTTAGAATGGCATTTTCTTGAAAAGTGTCTGGAGCTATTTAATTTTGGACCCGACCTTATAATATGGGTTAATTCTTTTTACAAAAATGTTAAAAGCTGCATAATAAATAATGGACTATGCTCCCTCTTTTTTAATGTTGAGCGTGGGGTAAGACAGGGAGATCCCCTCTCTCCGTATCTCTTTGTCATTTGTGTTGAAATATTGGCTATTGCAGTACGAAATGATGAAAATATTAAAGGGATTAAAATAGGTGATTCGGAAACTAAATTACTTCAGTTTGCTGATGATACAACTGCCATTTTAGCGGATTTGAACTCTGCTCAAGCCTTGCTTAAACTACTTGACAATTTTGAGAAAGTATCGGGGTTAAAACTGAATGTTATGAAAACAGAAGCCATGTGGATTGGATCTCTTCAAAATTGTGAAGATGAACCTCTTGGATTCAAGTGGAAAACATGTGTCAAATTTTTGGGCATCTTCATTACATATGATGTAAAGATACTTGTTGAGAAAAACTTCAAACAAAGATTAAAGAAAATCGCAAATTTAATAAATCTTTGGAAGTCAAGAGGTCTCTCAATTCATGGCAAAGTAAGCATTATCAAAGCAATACTTCTTCCCAAAATGATTTATCCTAGCTCTTTTTTAAGTACACCAGCCACGGTTATAAAAGAATTTAACGCTTTGGTGTTTATTTTTCTGTGGAGTGGGAAAGATAAAGTCATCCGACGCTCAACGTACACGCCTTATGACTATGGTGGTCTTAAAATGATTGACTATGAAACTATTGTAAAGGCATTAAGATTAAGTTGGTTAAAAAGAATAGTAGATGTTGAGTGTTGTGGCTTTTGGAAGCATTATCTTAATTATGTTTTGAACAACAAGGGAGGGTTATTTTTCCTTGAATGTAATTATGACGTAAAGCAAACAAATATCTTACCAATCTTTTACCATGAACTTCTATCTTGGTGGGCTGAATTAAGAGAAATTGTTGACCCTGGTAAGGGTCACGAATACATCTTATGGAATAATAAAAAAATTTTGATAGAGGGCAAAACTGTTTTCTACAGACATAACTTTGATAACGGTGTAATTTTCACAAAGGACCTACTTTATGACATGACAAATACAGAGTCATTTAGAGCAATGAAAGAGCAAGGCTAGACAAATTCTAATTTTTTGGTTTGGACTGGTCTGAGACAGTCTGTTCCATCAAAATTACGTGTTAACGTACAAAACTTCAAGACCATCATTGATTTGGAAAATTACAAATGTAAAAACTACTATAAACATTTGGTTAAACTTATATACGAAAAACCTAGGAAATGGGATAAGCTCAGTCAGGAATTTTATTTAAGAGAAGACCAACTTTCAGAAGTTTATCTTTTACCTTTGAGGGTTGCTAGCGCACCGTATGTACGCTCTTTTCAATACAAAGTGTTAAATTACATCCTCTACACAAATGATCGTCTTTTTAAAATAGGGTACGTATCAAATCCAAACTGCACCTTTTGTAAAGAGAATCGAGAAACCATTCATCATATTTTATTCGAATGCTCTTTTTCCAAGTGTTTTTGGAATATGGTGTCCTCTTGTATATTAAATAGGCTTGGAAGTTGCGGGTGCCTCTCGATACGTGACATTATGATAGGCATTCTGAAAGAGGGAATGGATCTGATTAACTATATAGTAATTTTAGTAAAAACGTATCTCTGGACCTGTAGGTGTAAAGGAATTATTCCCATCTTTTATCACTTCAAGAAAATTTTGGAAATCAAATATGTAACAGAAAAATACATAGCCTTTAACCCTTTAATGCCCAATAGTGACTTATAGATTTTATTCTGTCTAACGCCAGACGATTCTACTCGTCAAAGTGAGACCCCTTGGGCACTAAAGGGTTAATAAACTATCTCCTTTAACCCTTTAATGCCCAATAGTGACTTATAGATTTTACTCTGTCTAACGCCAGACGATTCTACTCGTCAAAGGGAGACCCCTTGGGCACTAAAGGGTTAAGACAAATAAGATCGGCCAGTTTAATAAGAAATGGGAGATGTTTGAGGTATTTCATTTCATTTGAATTTGATTTAATCTTAATTAAAAGTATGTAATTTTCAATAACTTTATAAGCAGTATTTCTTTCCTTTATTCCATATATTTTCAATTTAGTTATTATATTGTGTGTTGTAAAAATAATAATGTATAAATAATGATGTGTAAATAATAATTCGTATTATTTTTTGTAATGTAAAAATAATGTTGTTTAGATAAATACTGCAAAAGGTTTGAATAAAAGAAAAAAAAAAAGGCTTTTGATGCTTTTGTTTTAATTTTAGGTCTTAATCCAGGGGCGGTGCCGCACATGGAACTTTGTCCCGTTGCACCTGCCCCTTTTGGGTCTTCCCTTTTTTTAAATTAATATGTTATTTATGTGGTGTACCCAATAAAGCTGTTAAAAAAAAATAAAAAACAAGCAATGCTGCCTTGGTTTACAATCAATTGACACCTGTCAAATCAAGGTAGCTGCTGACCAATATCACATGACCATATTGCAGGCTCAGGCTTAGAGCTCATCATACACATAGCCAGAGTGTTTGAAATTTTTCTTGAAGTTGTAATAAGAGTTGTTTGCCATAGGACAAGGCCACGAAGAAAGTGAAACTTGCCTTGTCCAATTCTGGAGCAGCTTTAGATTCTAGAAAATTTATCAGGTGTCTGTTTCTTTGCAGTACGTGCATTCAGCTGGAGTTATTCACAGGGTATGTAGTGCAGTGGATCAGATTTTATGGTAGACTGTGACAAAATTCAATAATGCCAAACACTTCAACAAATGAATATATAAAAGTGCAGCCTTGTACATGTAGCTCAAATGATTGGTTTTGGTATCAATAGTCTTGTTGAAATACTTGTACTAGACAGTAAGACTGGAACAATTTTACCAGTTGCTTAATCAAAACATAAAAAAATGATTTACTATATGTTTACATGTTAAATACTTTAACTGATTCATTTTTTATTGTGTTGTAGGATTTAAAACCCAGCAATATTGCTGTCAATGAAGACTGTGAACTGAAGGTAAAAGATTGGCCGATTCTGACACACTTTTTATTTCACTTGATAGACATCACTTGAGAACACCTCATCATTTCCATCATTCATGTTTTCTTTGGCAAGGCAGTTCACTCCTATTTTCCATGCTTCTCTCCACCAAGCAGGGTGAGATGAAATTCAAAACCTCTGCTTGCACTTCGAGCTAGCTGTAATTTCATCTTACTAGCCCAAATCTTAGAGGAGCAAGCCTGAAATTATTCTGTTTAATAATGATAATTAAATCAGTTTAATTAATATACAAAAATAATGTTAATTAATAACGCAGAGGTTAGATGAACTTATTCTCTTTGATTTCCCTTTTGAATTAAACAATAATACATTATAAAATAACTGAGCTACTACACGTACTCTCATTGGTCGATTGGTGTGTTTGGATGAGAGTATGTAAACACAATTGTGACGTTTCTGATTTGTGCATATTTTTAAGAATTATTTTATAAAAGCAATAGGGCACTTTTTCTGTGTTTACAGACCCTCCTCTTAACACTCAGAGGGTTGGGAGAATTCTCAAAAGTTATGCAAACCCTCGAAGACGTCTCGGGTTTTCATAACTGTCTCAAATTCTCCCAACCCTCCTCGTGTTTAGATACAGTGTAAGGGCCGATCTGCACTAGCAGAAAAATTGTTTATTTAGACAAAATTTCTGTCATCACCAACGTTCTACAAGTGCGGATGGTTTGTCGCAACTTGACAAATTTTAGCCGAAGCGGACAAAACTTCAAACGCACCGCTGACAAAATTTGTCCCGGGTAAAAGCTGGACAAAATCGTTTAAATAAACAAAATTTTGTTTATCTTGTCATTAATATGTCATAAAGCCTTTAACCGTATAAATTTTATCGTTTCTCATGTTGCGAAACTAGATTTTACAATTTTCGCAGTGAACAAAATGAATCTTAAATGGCTCATGGAATTTAAACCCAATGGCAAGCTATCCTTTTCATGAACAACCGAATTCAGTTGCCGTAAGACGACACAATTTGAAGACTTATAACCATGTCAATGCGGATGCAACAGACGAGACAAAAATTGTCATGACAAAATTTGTCCTTGGATTTTGCCAAGGACAATTGTAATTTTGTCTTCTAGTGCAGATCAGCCCTAAGGCTATGTAAACACAGAAAAAGTGCTCTATTGCTTAAATATAAGATTTAGAACACTCAATGAGTGGTTCCAGAAGGTATTCATACCTCCCACAGAGGTTTTCTTTTTTCCCAGTTTGACCCCCCCCCCCCTCCCTCCCCCTAGGATTTTCCATTCCAGGGGCCTTACAGTACTCCCCCTCTCCCAATTCACTGAAATGCCAATGATTTTTATGCTTGTGTCACCCTACCCCGTGGAAATTCCGTATCCATAAACAACACGACTTAAATCATTTAATATTTTAATCTCCTAGATACTGTTATAAAAAAAATTTGGCTTCAGCTGTTCTTGGTTATATTGTACACAAAGACGCAAGGCAGCATATTTTGTCACAAACTTAATGGTTAACCTTTGATTTTGAACATTTGTGGCAATATTTATTATCTGAGATTTAATTTTCCAAAAAATGACTGAAAAATCGTGTCGTGTTAAAAATGAGTTTGAACTAGCAGCTAACTTAGAAGCACTACACTCCTAATTGGCATAGCAGCTGACTTTTTCTTCATTTGAAAAAGTTTTCATAGGGGAATCCATGAAAGTACTTAAATTTTTTAAATTTTAAGTTCTTTGTAAATAACTTAGTCAAAGTTTTTAAATTATGCATAGTCAAAACAACATAATTATCAAATTACTTTGCACACATAGTTACAGCAGGGAAGTTAAGCTGTCACGCAACATGTTTTTTAAAACAGTTGTTTGCAAAATATCATTGAAATTTTTATCTCAGGAAAGGGATAATAAGTAAAGTTATGCACTTTGTCTTTGTACATGTAGTTTGTAAAATTAATGATAATAAATTCATTGTATGCCTCAGTGATTTTAATTTGTCACACGTTTCAGTCATGTATTGTAAATAATCAAATGAAATCTTGGCTATGGCTCTTGGCACTCTTACATACGTGCTTCGAGGCAACTTGGACAAATGGCAGTACATTGACTTTGCTAGCAAACTACTCAGATACAGATGTAACAATGAAACTATGCAATGACCTTGTTATGGAACCACTCATTGAGTGTTCTAAATCTTATATTTAAGCAATAGAGCACTTTTTCTGTGTTTACATAGCCTTAGGGCTGATCTGCACTAGAAGACAAAATTACAATTGTCCTTGGCAAAATCCAAGGACAAATTTTGTCATGACAATTTTTGTCTCGTCTGTTGCATCCGCATTGACATGGTTATAAGTCTTCAAATTGTGTCGTCTTACGGCAACTGAATTCGGTTGTTCATGAAAAGGATAGCTTGCCATTGGGTTTAAATTCCATGAGCCATTTAAGATTCATTTTGTTCACTGCGAAAATTGTAAAATCTAGTTTCGCAACATGAGAAACGATAAAATTTATACGGTTAAAGGCTTTATGACATATTAATGACAAGATAAACAAAATTTTGTTTATTTAAACGATTTTGTCCAGCTTTTACCCGGGACAAATTTTGTCAGCGGTGCGTTTGAAGTTTTGTCCGCTTCGGCTAAAATTTGTCAAGTTGCGACAAACCATCCGCACTTGTAGAACGTTGGTGATGACAGAAATTTTGTCTAAATAAACAATTTTTCTGCTAGTGCAGATCGGCCCTTACACTGTATCTAAACACGAGGAGGGTTGGGAGAATTTGAGACAGTTATGAAAACCCGAGACGTCTTCGAGGGTTTGCATAACTTTTGAGAATTCTCCCAACCCTCTGAGTGTTAAGAGGAGGGTCTGTAAACACAGAAAAAGTGCCCTATTGCTTTTATAAAATAATTCTTAAAAATATGCACAAATCAGAAACGTCACAATTGTGTTTACATACTCTCATCCAAACACACCAATCGACCAATGAGAGTACGTGTAGTAGCTCAGTTATTTTATAATGTATTATTGTTTAATTCAAAAGGGAAATCAAAGAGAATAAGTTCATCTAACCTCTGCGTTATTAATTAACATTATTTTTGTATATTAATTAAACTGATTTAATTATCATTATTAAACAGAATAATTTCAGGCTTGCTCCTCTAAGATTTGGGCTAGTAAGATGAAATTACAGCTAGCTCGAAGTGCAAGCAGAGGTTTTGAATTTCATCTCACCCTGCTTGGTGGAGAGAAGCATGGAAAATAGGAGTGAACTGCCTTGCCAAAGAAAACATGAATGATGGAAATGATGAGGTGTTCTCAAGTGATGTCTATCAAGTGAAATAAAAAGTGTGTCAGAATCGGCCAATCTTTTACCTTCAGTTCACAGTCTTCATTGACAGCAATATTGCTGGGTTTTAAATCCTACAACACAATAAAAAATGAATCAGTTAAAGTATTTAACATGTAAACATATAGTAAATCATTTTTTTATGTTTTGATTAAGCAACTGGTAAAATTGTTCCAGTCTTACTGTCTAGTACAAGTATTTCAACAAGACTATTGATACCAAAACCAATCATTTGAGCTACATGTACAAGGCTGCACTTTTATATATTCATTTGTTGAAGTGTTTGGCATTATTGAATTTTGTCACAGTCTACCATAAAATCTGATCCACTGCACTACATACCCTGTGAATAACTCCAGCTGAATGCACGTACTGCAAAGAAACAGACACCTGATAAATTTTCTAGAATCTAAAGCTGCTCCAGAATTGGACAAGGCAAGTTTCACTTTCTTCGTGGCCTTGTCCTATGGCAAACAACTCTTATTACAACTTCAAGAAAAATTTCAAACACTCTGGCTATGTGTATGATGAGCTCTAAGCCTGAGCCTGCAATATGGTCATGTGATATTGGTCAGCAGCTACCTTGATTTGACAGGTGTCAATTGATTGTAAACCAAGGCAGCATTGCTTGTTTTTTATTTTTTTTTAACAGCTTTATTGGGTACACCACATAAATAACATATTAATTTAAAAAAAGGGAAGACCCAAAAGGGGCAGGTGCAACGGGACAAAGTTCCATGTGCGGCACCGCCCCTGGATTAAGACCTAAAATTAAAACAAAAGCATCAAAAGCCTTTTTTTTTTTCTTTTATTCAAACCTTTTGCAGTATTTATCTAAACAACATTATTTTTACATTACAAAAAATAATACGAATTATTATTTACACATCATTATTTATACATTATTATTTTTACAACACACAATATAATAACTAAATTGAAAATATATGGAATAAAGGAAAGAAATACTGCTTATAAAGTTATTGAAAATTACATACTTTTAATTAAGATTAAATCAAATTCAAATGAAATGAAATACCTCAAACATCTCCCATTTCTTATTAAACTGGCCGATCTTATTTGTCTTAACCCTTTAGTGCCCAAGGGGTCTCCCTTTGACGAGTAGAATCGTCTGGCGTTAGACAGAGTAAAATCTATAAGTCACTATTGGGCATTAAAGGGTTAAAGGAGATAGTTTATTAACCCTTTAGTGCCCAAGGGGTCTCACTTTGACGAGTAGAATCGTCTGGCGTTAGACAGAATAAAATCTATAAGTCACTATTGGGCATTAAAGGGTTAAAGGCTATGTATTTTTCTGTTACATATTTGATTTCCAAAATTTTCTTGAAGTGATAAAAGATGGGAATAATTCCTTTACACCTACAGGTCCAGAGATACGTTTTTACTAAAATTACTATATAGTTAATCAGATCCATTCCCTCTTTCAGAATGCCTATCATAATGTCACGTATCGAGAGGCACCCGCAACTTCCAAGCCTATTTAATATACAAGAGGACACCATATTCCAAAAACACTTGGAAAAAGAGCATTCGAATAAAATATGATGAATGGTTTCTCGATTCTCTTTACAAAAGGTGCAGTTTGGATTTGATACGTACCCTATTTTAAAAAGACGATCATTTGTGTAGAGGATGTAATTTAACACTTTGTATTGAAAAGAGCGTACATACGGTGCGCTAGCAACCCTCAAAGGTAAAAGATAAACTTCTGAAAGTTGGTCTTCTCTTAAATAAAATTCCTGACTGAGCTTATCCCATTTCCTAGGTTTTTCGTATATAAGTTTAACCAAATGTTTATAGTAGTTTTTACATTTGTAATTTTCCAAATCAATGATGGTCTTGAAGTTTTGTACGTTAACACGTAATTTTGATGGAACAGACTGTCTCAGACCAGTCCAAACCAAAAAATTAGAATTTGTCTAGCCTTGCTCTTTCATTGCTCTAAATGACTCTGTATTTGTCATGTCATAAAGTAGGTCCTTTGTGAAAATTACACCGTTATCAAAGTTATGTCTGTAGAAAACAGTTTTGCCCTCTATCAAAATTTTTTTATTATTCCATAAGATGTATTCGTGACCCTTACCAGGGTCAACAATTTCTCTTAATTCAGCCCACCAAGATAGAAGTTCATGGTAAAAGATTGGTAAGATATTTGTTTGCTTTACGTCATAATTACATTCAAGGAAAAATAACCCTCCCTTGTTGTTCAAAACATAATTAAGATAATGCTTCCAAAAGCCACAACACTCAACATCTACTATTCTTTTTAACCAACTTAATCTTAATGCCTTTACAATAGTTTCATAGTCAATCATTTTAAGACCACCATAGTCATAAGGCGTGTACGTTGAGCGTCGGATGACTTTATCTTTCCCACTCCACAGAAAAATAAACACCAAAGCGTTAAATTCTTTTATAACCGTGGCTGGTGTACTTAAAAAAGAGCTAGGATAAATCATTTTGGGAAGAAGTATTGCTTTGATAATGCTTACTTTGCCATGAATTGAGAGACCTCTTGACTTCCAAAGATTTATTAAATTTGCGATTTTCTTTAATCTTTGTTTGAAGTTTTTCTCAACAAGTATCTTTACATCATATGTAATGAAGATGCCCAAAAATTTGACACATGTTTTCCACTTGAATCCAAGAGGTTCATCTTCACAATTTTGAAGAGATCCAATCCACATGGCTTCTGTTTTCATAACATTCAGTTTTAACCCCGATACTTTCTCAAAATTGTCAAGTAGTTTAAGCAAGGCTTGAGCAGAGTTCAAATCCGCTAAAATGGCAGTTGTATCATCAGCAAACTGAAGTAATTTAGTTTCCGAATCACCTATTTTAATCCCTTTAATATTTTCATCATTTCGTACTGCAATAGCCAATATTTCAACACAAATGACAAAGAGATACGGAGAGAGGGGATCTCCCTGTCTTACCCCACGCTCAACATTAAAAAAGAGGGAGCATAGTCCATTATTTATTATGCAGCTTTTAACATTTTTGTAAAAAGAATTAACCCATATTATAAGGTCGGGTCCAAAATTAAATAGCTCCAGACACTTTTCAAGAAAATGCCATTCTAAGCTATCAAAAGCCTTTTCAAAATCAATAAATAACAAAAAGCCTGGCAAATTTTTAGCATTCATAAGAAGAAAGAAATATATATCAAGAGTGGCAAGAGCATGCTTGGACTAACGTCCACGTGCAGGGGTAATTGAGATCATATACAGGTACCCTTGAAAGATGAGTGTTCATTAGTTTGCGGACAAAAAGTTGAAAAGCATTAGGCAAGCAAAAACTGGTTGGAGTGCTAGCTTACAAACACAGTTCCAGAGTTTAACTATTCTGTTAAAGTACAAAGCCTGAAAAGTATATGTTTTATAGAGAGGAGTACATATTAACTGGAGTATGGCTGCTATGTTGTGCAATGTTGTTGTTGCTGCTGTGTATCTGTTCCTACCTTAAGCCCCCTTAGTATCTGATACACCAGAAATTGAACATGTTCATCTGTGAGCTTCTGGCACTTGAGAATGCTGTTTAGATCAGCTCCCATGAGAGCAGTCACCATGTAGCTGTTGTCCACAGGGAAAATTATCAATTAATGAGTCAACACACTATCTTCAAGCCTAGAGTTTTGTGTTTAAAAGAGTGCTGGACTACAGAGTACATGTACATGTAAATGTTGCAGGGGTTTCATTAATATTAACCCTTTGACTCCCAAGCCTGCATATACGTGCACTGAGTGCTCATGCTCTTTGTACCACTTGTGATGCCATCAATTCAAATGTACATTGTAACCAGATATTTTTGATCAATAAGCAGATGGTAGATCTATGATAGATCTGTCTGCAAAACAGTCGATTTTAGATATCAACCACATTCTGATGTAGCAAATTGAAAAGTGACTGTGATTTATCCAGTGGATAGTGTTAATCAATGTTTTAACAAATACATTACTAAAACAAGTCTGGTCCTCCTCAACAAACTTATCCATAATAAATTACATGTAAGGCCTGGTTTAAACGTCGCATTTTAAATGCTCCGAATCAAATACTAATTTTAGTTGACTGGAATGAATACATTCAGCTGATTTGATTTAAATGTCGCATTACTTTGCCGAATAAAATTGCTGAGCTCGAGCAACGTGTTTTAAATTCCCATTGGAGCAAACATAAATCATTTACATAATTTCAATTCGATTCGGCACATGTAAAGAGTGGCGTTTAAATCAACTACCGAACTTCATTCGAACATTCTACTGGATCAGTTGAATATTCGACTGACTCGCATCGAATTGAAATATGTTGCATTTAATTGATTTAGACGTCGAATTTTACATGTATTTAACTTGGCAATTCCATTCCACGCATGTAAAATGCGACATTTAAACCAGGCCCCAGTAAAATACAGTACAGCTACTTACACATCTTGAAATGTTTCAAATGATGTATCAGGAGTAAAGACATCAAGTAAACCAATAACCTAAAATGTGAAAATTAGTATCATGTCTTGATCAGTTTTGACAAGACAAGACAATTTTATTATTACATTTTACACATATTACAGTAGACAGACTTGGCACCGCAGGTAGCAAAAGCTAATCGAGGCAGGCCAGGAAGTTCTGCAGTTCTAGGAAATAGGAACCTGATAGAATGCTTGGAAGAAGCCTTTGAAGGTCTAGCATCCCATTTGTGCAGTGGGGGGATAACAAAATTCCTAGCTGATTCATGCTATAGAAGCTAGAGTCAAGTGCCGAGTAGTACATATGACCCATTTAGGCCAATTACTTTATAGAAAGGAGGGTGGCCAATAAGGAAGTGAAAAGTGCCAGAATAAAGGGCTGATGCTCTTCCCCTGACTACCCCTCTTTCTACAGTACAAATCAGACTTCCAAGGCTATTAAAAGGGAAAGGGTAGAAGTTGAATTAACATATAACAAGACAATACCATAGAAGACTTGATTTAACATGAGGTAATATACTATGGCTCTTTTTGGTCTTGACAGTCAAAGTGGCTACAATCAGGGCTCGAAATTGCGACCAATACGGTCGCCAATGCGACTAAATTTTCCTCCTTGGCGACTAAAAGTGCTGTTTAGTCGCCACTTTGGCGACCTGAATTTTGCATGATTTAAAAGTACAATAAAGCATTCAAGTTAAAAGAAAGATCTTATCTTGTCCTGCTTTGCGTTCGTCGTAAAAGAATGGGCCAAATTGCAATAAGAAAGCCACACATTCCCTCCAAACTTTACGGACTTCTGTTTGCAATATTTTCTTCGATGCCATTAGACTTTCTCTCTTGAAACCGCCCAGGAGCCGCAGAATTTTGCAAAGACTGCTGAACGATAACGATTTTGAGAAGAAAAGGTAAGCTTTTGGCTCAAGGGTAATCAAGTGTTTAGATGAAGCTTGGCGAAAATAATTTACAATTTATAGCGTTGTTTCGTTGATTGCGTGACGTGCACTCACGGCTCAGAAGTGGTTGCCTAGCACGTGATCAAAATCTGCCCCGATCAAATTTCTTTTGAGGATAAAAATAGCCGCATTGGGAACGAAAACGCTGTGTTTATTTCTTAAGTTTAGCAATTTTCTGCGAGCATTTTTTAGTTTCTCTGTTCCAAAACTTACCTTAACAAAGATAGATCTATTAAAACTGTAGAAATTGTACGCGAAAACTGAGAAGTCGCATACAATTTCTACAGTTTCTACCGCGAAAACGAAGCCAGCATTTTTGATGCTAAAATTCAGGTAAATCTCTGTTTTCGGCGAAACATGCAAGTTGGGCGACGCCGCACTAAATGAAAAGTGTTACATTATTAAAAAGAAATGAATAAGTAAGTAAAAAAATACTTATTGTACGAATGTGTCCCACGCCATGCCAGACGATATCAAATACTTTCAACAAGCGGAACCTGAAAATTATTTTGATTGTACAAACTGGCGACTGAAAATTTGCATCTGGTGACTATATTTCTCCAGTTAGTCGCCAAAAGGCGACCTAATGGTTTTTTTAATTTCAAACCCTGTATAATTCATGCTATTTCATAATTCAAGTTGCTTTGAATTGTGTAAGCAGTGTCTATAACAAGTCCATCAAAGATCATTTGTACAAATGGTATCTGCTGTCAAGTGTTGATTGACACCTGGATTGATACCCTTGATCAACACTCAATCCCTTGATTGACACTCAATCAAAACTTCATTGACACCTCAGTTGACAATCGCTTGACATTAAATCAACGCTTGATCAGCATGTCAGTCAAGAGTCAACTTTTGTTCAAACGTTGCACAGTGGGTCTACACTCAGCCGACTATCAACTGATCATTGATCAACTGTCAATTGAGATGTTGATGGACTGTCAATTGAGTATCAGTCTGGATGCCAATTGAGTGTCGATTGAGATGTCAATCAGAGATTGATTGAGGATATCGATTGACACGCAACTGCAGATGCATTTATTACAAGTGACTTCAAAATTAAATCCACAAATTTACCCCAGCATATCAAGTTTTAATGTGTAGGTGTTGTACCTGTTCCATTTTACCTTTGGTACTATTTGGCATTTTCCTTTCTCCTTGTCAATGGTAATATCTTACTGACAATGATTGGAATAAACTAAGAAAAATATCAACTTGTACCAAGGGTAACAATATAGAACCACAAGATATGCACCGGCAATACTATTCTAGAGAAAAATTCTCAGAGCTACATTCAACCTACGTGTAGTTCAGATTCATGAGCAAACATGTTTACATGAGCTTACATTCTCGTGGTTCATATGACGTAAAAGCTTCAACTCTCTAAAGGATCTCTTAGCATGCATTGTCGTCTGGAAAGGTCTTGACAATTTCTTTATGGCAACTTGCTCTCCTGTGGCAGTATTTGTTGCAGAACTGTTGATCAATAATGAATCATGTTTTAGTACCTTACTTGAGGGCAACCAAGAACTTCTTGAACTTCATGAACTTCTCTAATATTACTTGGGCAACTACAGTAATCCAGCCAACGTTAAACATTTTCTGCCAGCAATTTGAAATTTGTGGATTTAGGTTCAGCATTTGCATATACAGCTGTTTTGAGAAAGGTTTTCCTGCAAAAGCGTAACTGTGTATGCGATAATGCCAAAAAGTACTGGCAGGTAATGGTAAAAAGACCACGTCTGACTACATTTCCAAACACCAAGGAGAAAGTTGAAAATACAAAGCCCAGCAGAGTATTATTGATGAACATTGAAGTGTTTAGAAATTATATGTTTTTTTTTTAAATGATGTCTTGAGTGCTTGATATATCTTCTCAATTGAAACTAAAAAAACTCTATGCTTATCTATTACAATCATTAAGCTAAAGGATAGCAAGATCATGTTAGGTTATACGAATGAAAGTCCACATGGGATTTTTCTTAATCATACCCTTATTATTGGTAAGCAAGAACCGGAAATTTATTCAAGTCGAATAAGAAAATCTAAGCCTCTATTATCTCAATTCATTGTCAAACTGGAACATATAGAATGCATTGAACATTATATCGCTAAGAGGAGAGATAGGATTAATTTTCATGAAAAGAAATGAAAAATCATAAGAAAATAATTTTTAAATTTACTAAGTTATCGTGTAGTAGTTATACTTTATAAACACTGTTTGTTATGATTGGTAAGCAAGCAATTTATTCAAGTCGAATAAGAAAATCTAAGCCTCTATTATCTCACTTCATTATTAAACTGAAACATATAGAATGCATTGAGCATTATATCACTAAGAGGAGAGATAGGATTAATTTTCATGAAAAGAAATGAAAAATCATAAGAAAATAATTTTTAAATTTACTAAGTTATCGTGTAGTAGCTATACTTTATAAACACTGTAGTGGTGTACCTAGGTAATAGTTTTATAACTAGGTTGAGTAATTTGTGTAATTTGTGGTGTAACAGTAGTGTAAGTATAAGTTCTGTAAGTAGGCTTAAATATGTAATTATATTAGCATAACTAAAACAGTGTTGTAAAGTAAAAAAATAAAAACAATAATTATAACAAAAAAAGATCAGATATCCAAATGCTGCCACGGTTATAATTTTTCTTTGAGCTTGATGAATTATTAATAACTTTGAGAAGATAACGCAGAGTCATTCACTGATTTAGTTGAGATAAATTTAGTAAGATTACTTCTTCACAGAAAGTGCGACATATACATTTT
>JAHPZR010046432.1:0-14732 GCA_019787425.1 Platygyra sinensis
TTTTTCACAGCTGGGTGAAATATTTTGAACTGAACATTTTTCTTATAAAAACTTGCCTTGAGATGGTCAAACCAGGTGTGCAAAATCATCCTGACAGCTAGTCAGTTTGCCTGTTGCCCCACACTAAAATAAACCCAGATGAGGTTAATTCTCTACTTGCACAAATCCCATAATACACCTCTTTTACCCCCAAAAAATTTGCATAGGCATTGTTTTAGATTACTCTTGGGACATGTTCATGTCCCAGGAGAAATTGCAAACAATGAGTATGCAAAATTTTTTTTTTTTTTTTGGGGGGGGGGGGGGGGGTAAAAGAGGTGCGTTATGGTATTGTGGAAGTAGTGAATAGAACAATTTAGATCTACATGTACCAATTTACTTCCAAATGTGATTTGGCACTTGTAATGGAACCCCTGTGTAGCAATGTAAAAATAATTCAAGCACATCACTTTTTTTTTGTAATTTACTCTTGACAACAAAGGGGTAATGGTTGGAAGGGATTGCTATAATAGAAAGTGTTAGGGGTGTTCATGGTTACTTTAAATGAAATAACCTTAAGGACGTTTGCGCTAATTGTTTCTGCGCATCCTTACTGCACACGCAAATTCACATGCCTCTTCATACATGAACGCATGCATTAAGTCATAAAATAAACAAATGATAGGGCAGATGCCCATTGCTAGAGCTTTGCCTGGATTTAATGATCTTGGACGTTCAGTGACCCCAACCTTTCTTTCGATGGATCATTTTCTCTACTGATTTGCTACGTATAGGGAAAAAATGAAAAAAATCTATCGCCTAGCAGTTTGAATTTTTGCCAAATGCATCATCAAATTTCGTCATAAATAGGGTATCGATTTTAGCTGATTTTGGTCATAAAAAGGGTATGGTTTTTTGCACTCTAGCCTTGATATGGAAGCCACTTTTTCATCATTATCATAAGAAAATCAACAAAAGTCCTTCACAAATAGGCCATTTCCTAGTTCCCTTGTGCCTCTGTTTCAAAGCGTGTCTAAGTGCAAAACCATTCTTATAAAAATGACTGATTTGCGTGAAAATGAAACTGCATGCAGAAATCATTTTTTTATGAAAGGTTTCGCACTTACACTCATTTGAAACAGAGGCACACAAGACTTGGAAATGACCTGTTATGTTTACAGTAAGACATTGGTCTGAGCTTGGGAACTTATTATAACACAGGTTCAAAACAGGGTTTTGATTTAAGGGTCAGGTCATTAATACATGTAGGGTGTCAAATTTTGATCAGGTCGTAAATAGAGTAGGGACAGATTTTGGTCATAAATAGGGTAAGCATTTTGGTAAGTGGGCTGCCCACCCCCACTAATTTTTCTGGGAGTGTCCCACCAGGTTGGATTCCCAACTAATCCATGCTTCCAACTCAGTGGTTAACTTGTACAGTGTTAAGTTTTGAAATAGCTCCTCACTGGAAATTAGCATTTATCATTTTTATTCAGAACCACAAGACTACTGATGCTAATTTCACTTGCGCAATGCACCACTGAACTTCCACAGTCGAGGCTCTCCTTGCAGCCACTCTTGCAAGTGACCAGCTCCAGTTATGACCACCTTTGTAAAACACTCATTAAACATTAATTTCTTTTTCTGAAACTTTGTAAGCAACCTCCCTCTATTGTTTTACCATGCAGTTCCTTTGTAGAGCTCATTCTTGTAAGCAAACAGCTCTAGCTACAGTACAACCACTTTCAAATTTCTGAGGTGGTCATTTGCGAGAGCTTTGACTTTGTTTTCACTTGCCCAATAGCCAAATTTAATTCGGACCTGAGTTTTTTCCTGCCCTGAGAAGAGGTGTGTGATTTACGACCCATAGCAGGTTTGATTAAATTTGTGTCAATACCATAAGGAGATTCCCCCCCACCCCCCACTCCCTGGCAAAAGTTAGTTTTGCTTGTTGTTTTCTTTGACCATGAGAAATATTGATCAGTTGACCAAAATAATGAAGCTGGTTGGAAAGCCGGATCAAGAGTTCCTGTCAAAAATTAGCAGTGATTCTGTAAGTACAGCGATTAGTTTGATTCTAATGTAAATAATTTCTTGGCATGCATAGTGGGGATTTAAATTTTTGCAGTCTCAAACTTGTAACAAAAATACCTGTTACTGATTACCTGTGATACATAATTCTTGCTGCCAATTGTAAAATAATGTGACAGGCACTGCGGACCAATGGTTATTTTTAAAAATGGATCATTGGATAATGCAATTCAGACGAGTTTTCATTGGCTCAGCCATCATGGTACATGTATATGGGCAGTTAGTATATACTAATTAAAAATAGTGGATAGCATTGAAGGTGCACTCTGATTGGTTAGTCAAACTCTGGATTTCCCTTGCTATTTTCCTCTGAGCAACTCCTTGAAAAAATGGCTTCCTGGTTTGCATCCTTGATAAGTGAAGAAATCATCCAATTTAATCTTTTGTGGAGTATATTATCTTGCTTTTTTAGTATGTACTAAAAACAGCTATTCACCTCAGTGTCGGTGGCTAGCAGTAAATAGTTGTTAATTATACCATGCTCTACAAATATGGTATTGGCATATGCATAAATTTTGCTATCTCCAGGATTGAATGCCAATGAGATTCAAATTCCTTATGATAAGCACCACAAAGTGTCCTCTTTGGTAAGAGTCACCAAAATGCACAATTATGTCAAATATGAAGTTATATTAAAATGTCAAATAACCCTGCCAAATATGAAGTACTAATTAAACAATACTTGCATTCAATCCTGGACATAGTGAAATTTGGGGAGCACTTTAATTTTTATTTTACTTTCATTTTCTATAGTTCGGGGGTGTTTTTAATAAAACATTAAAAACATTAATATTATTCCACTCACACTTGTTGCATATGAGATAATTATAGCCAACTCGCAACTTTAGCGCTTGCTTTTGTTAAATGCGCTGGACTTCATATCAAGATAGCCCTCTTCAAGCCCTGGTTATTGCTCTTCTGTTCCAGTGGTTCAAAATGCTTGATTCCCCTCTCAGGACAGCCTTCTCAAAATCAGCATGTCATGCAAATCTTAAGATAATTCTTGCCTGGAAAAATAATCTACCACACTTTAGGCTTGAAGGCAAACTTTATGATCTCACCATGTGTCTTTTCGTAGGCAAGAAGCTACATTGCGTCCATGCCAGATTTCAAGAAAAGACCTTTCTCAGAAGTTTTTCTTCAAGCAAACCCCCATGGTGAGTAATTTTAATATTATTGGGCTAATAAAATGACTTTACAGATTAGTGTCATTTCTTATTCAAGGCAATTTGATTCTCACAGTGCAGCTCTCCATCCTGGCATGCAGATGGGTGGCAGGTAGCTGTTAGGTAGCCTGCATAGTGTGTTGATGGGATTAAACCTTAACTTGACAACTACCTTGCCGCTTTGCTGCTTGTATCAGAGCTCTGCTGCTGAAACTAAGTACTTGCCCGCAAAATCCCACCAGCTACACAGACTACCAAGTACAGTCTGATAAAGAGTTGGGAACAAATCCTAGATGGAATGAGTAACGACAGCTGTGCCACTAATTGTGATCAAATTCTTGAAGTTTTAATCTGTCTTTGCTTGACTGTTTGTTTATTATTTGCATTGTTCTGTTTGTTCTCCATTTTAGCTGTAGACCTGTTAGAAAAGATGCTTGATCTTGACACAGACAAAAGACTCACTGCTAAAGATGCCCTTGCACATCCATACTTGGAAACCTACGCTGACCCAGAAGATGAGGTACACCAGTGTTCAACATGAAAATACTTCTTGCTCCGTTTTGTACACTTTGTATGTAAAAACTACTCGGGAAATCTGGTTTTGAGAAGAAAACTTTTCCTATTAAAGTGAACAGATCTTTCACACTTCTTATCACCCCCTAAGCCGGAGTTCATGTATGCCGGTTGACAGAACGAACTGTCCGGGGGTGGGGGAGTGCCATATAAAGGGCTGGGAAGCTCATCCAACATTTTAGTAAGCTGCGATCAGGCGTCCTTTTCTTTTTCGCGGCGGGAAGGAACCTTCCCGCCGCGAAAAAGAAAGGATGCCTAATCGCAGGTTAACATTTTAGGAGTTTAAAAGCAGTTTGGGTAGTTCTTAGGGTGTTAAGCCTCACAGGGTCCATAACAGAAGCTTTTATGGTACCCTATAGGCTACTGAGCCAAAAAAAACTATGACAGGATATGGTGTTGTTTTAGAATAAATTTGTTACCTCTTAGGCATGAAAAGCTGCATCCACTAATCAGGATCTTGGTACATAACGGTGTACCTCTAAGGGGTCCCTTTGAAAATTTCCGACCAGGAACCCTGCAACCTCCTTCCCAGGCCCTGGGAATGAGGTTGGCACCCTTGTCCTTTTTTATTTATTATTACAGTTGAATGGCGTATTTACAAAAGAAAGAGAGAAAAAAAGCCATAAGGATAATTTGTAAGAGAGTCGCGTGACCCCATATAAAAACAAATCACCTCATAAAAATTATAAAAATTACAATAAACTCGCTAAAAACTGTAATATATTTACAATTTTGTTACAAATTTAATAACACTAGCTTTTCTGGGAGTTGTTAGTGAACGATCTATGACACATCATAAAATAGAAGGTTGCCCTTTATGATTGGGTTATAGGGTGAAAAAAGGCAGGCGGAGCTTGGTGAGAGAGGGTGGAAAAATGACAGGACGCGGCACGGCTCACTTTGCTTGCCTAACTTTTGTGTTCCTGTTTCTTTTTGCCTTCTCCGGAAGACTGTTCTTTGCTGGTTTGAAATAGTTGCGCCACAATCGAAACTCTACAAGGCTGTTCCCAAAGATCTACTTACTTCAAAGTTAATCAGTAAAACTTGTCACAAGTAATGTTAAAGACACACACTATTCATGCAACACTCCAAAAATATCAATTTACTTGTCTTGTATTTTCTTTTTTTTTCCCTATTATCTCACTGGATAAATTCGGTTCAGCTTCAGGTCCCTATTCTATGCCTGGACTTATCGAGTTCATAATGGGTGTAAATTGTACCTGGACTTACGTTATCGCACCTTCGAGAGTACTTAGCGAGTTGTCCAAAGGCAGGGAGTTTTAATGGCATTATTGAACTTTTTTGCTTCATTTAATTAACAGCCAACTTGCGAGCCTTTTGATGAGGTTCAATTCGAAGCAAAGGATTTGCCAACAGACAAGTGGAGAGGTTAGATGCTTTTTTCCATGTACTTTTTCGTGCTAGTTTGCAGTATCTGTGAGTGCTTTCATCCCAAAATTTAGAATCAAACGAGAACGGCAAATGGCAAGTATTGAAATAATGCCGCTCACCTTACCGCGAATTAGTAATTAGTAAGAAATGTCTAAGGTCCTCTGATGACGTGAAAACTATGTTTCCGCGATTTTCGCGTCATAAGCGCACGCAAATGAGCGCATGCACGTACATTACGAAAGAAATGTCCCTCAAGCTAAGCTCGATGTTCTAAGTTGTTTGATCGAATATTTGATGGCCTTCAAATTTATCAAACACGATCAAACAGCACCAAACAAGGTCGCCAAACGGTGAAATGTTTGGTCATCTAACAATATTTGATGGTGATTGGTCGCCAAACATTTCCCGTTTGGACAGGCCTTTAATGCCAGCTCCTGAATGCCACTTGGCATTTATCCAAGGATGGCTGCTTAATAGTGGCAATTCTAAGAGTCGAACTCGGAAAATACCGACTCAACTAAAAGTATCGATGTGCGGGAACGATGAAGCGCCATAACGAAACGAGTTGAACATTTTGTCCAAGATCTACCTTTATAGGTTGAATCCAAGTTCGCGAATCATTCAAATGAAAATCATTTTCATAAGAATGGTTTCACACTTAGACTCGCTTTGAAACAGATGAACAAGGAAACATTAATTAATTTCTGAAATTGTGATAACCAGAGCTTAAAGAAGTTCTACGCCGCAGTTCATGTGTTTTGACTTGAGACTCATTGTGATCGGTCTTTTATTTTGTTCTCCGCAGAACTGGTTTATAAAGAAATCCTAGATTTCCAGACAAGAAAAGAAGAGGAGAGTATGCAGACTGGCTGAGGAACACCGGGCCATCGACTAACCTCTTAGAATATACTTTGTAAATTATCTTCAACATTCTTAATTAGTTTTTACCAAGAATCTATTGAGAGCTTCGTGCTCTGTTAAACATGAACAACTTACCGAGTTAGAGGAAACTTGGAGACCTTGGCGAAGAGAAGAGGAAATACTTTTTGCCAGGAAAATTGTTCGACTGCTCTAGTTCTTATTTCGAATATTCCCCGCGTCAGCAGCCCGTGGGGAAAGAAAGAAAGTTTGTATATATCTGTCATCCTTTCCACCACGTCCAGTTACTATAGTTGATCGTGTTGAATCTCTGATGAAGGACACCTCCCATAGGCGGACACTTAAATTGTTATGGTCCCAGTCCCATACAACTTTACGTTTCCAACCTCCCAAAGCGGCCGACACCTCTCTTAGGGACAGTAGCCTGTTCTAGGTTCTCGGTGAGCGAAAAAAACAGCGAGTGAGCCGTTCCTCGCCTTAGTCCTTCCTCGTTTTTTTCTTTCGCTCGCCCCTCTCCCCCCCCCCCCCCTCGTCCCCAACCATCGAGACAAGAGGGACAGTGATGGTCCCAGCCACACAAACAGCACATTTTTAATCTTCCTTAGTGGACACCTCTTTAAGGGGCGATTTTTTTCTGGGTCTCATGAGTGCCCGTTTTCCGTATCGTTCCACATTTTTCAAAACACTTTCAGAAGGATCAATTTGTTCTTTAGAATGTGGTCGACAAAAAATGATGATGTAAGAATGTGTAAACTAATGAACTGTCTGTGAAAAATTAACTGTTCGATGCATTTTAGTTATTATGATGCGTTTTAGGAATGGACCAGGCAAGAAATGTTTGAAAGCAATAGTGAGGACGAAAATCTAGTCCTATCCTTGGATCATCTGTTTTGTCTGTAATTGGTCGAGATCGCAAGCAATTGTATTAACTGCAAAGAATTTGAAAAAAGCGAACGCATAGTAGTATCTCGCATGCTTGCATTGGCTCGCGCTCTCGAAGAAGAAACTAGACACGTGGAGTACGCTAACGTGGCCTAATATGGTACTTGTTCACAATGAAACGTGTTAAACTAGATGTTAGGTCTGTATGGTCTTTGTTATAGAGCGGGCAGTGTATCTTGAAAAATTAGCCCAATTAGGGCCTGTTTACATGGAGGTGGGGGACCCCAGGTAGGTGAGGTAACCCGCCTAGGTGGGGTAACCCGCCTCTCCATATAATCTCTCATTTTTTATTTGATCATGTTTACATGATAGGTGGGGTAACCCGCCTAGGCGGGTTGCCCGGTCTGCCAGGTAGGGTAACCCTGTCAGCCGGGGTCGCATTTTGCCATGTAAACGACTCGAGGTGGGGTAACCCGCCTAGCCGGGGTCGAGTTCATGTTATATTTGCAAGCCCGCCAAAGCGCGCCAAATTAAAAAATAAAAAGCCACAACACTGAAATGTTGCAGCGAGAGCAGATAATGAGAGGAAAAGAACACTGACCGCCAAAATGCGTCGTTCGCCGGCCATTTTCTCTGTTTACATGCCTAGCGACCAAGCAAAAACGTCTAGTAACGTCACCCCGGGACCCCGGGGTTGTAAGTTTGCATGTAAACGTGGGCCATTTTTCGACCACGGCTAGGCGGGTTACCTCACCTACCTGGGGTCCCCCACCTCCATGTAAACAGGCCCTTAGTACGTCGCTCGTAATCTCTTAATCACTTATCCTTGTTTCCTTTTGGGTTTACTATTTTATTTGCTGATTTGGCGTCGTGCTACCATGGTAAAGCTAACGTGTCGTTACTCAGAAATGTGAGAAATTCAGGCCTTCAACCAGTCTAGCATCGACACCCTTCTGTACGCATTGCGTATCTGTGCATCACAAGAACAAGGTTGGAACTTGCGCAGCACAGTCTGTTTTTTAGTTTTCATTTCTCTAAATATAAGTTCTGAGATTATGTCCATGATGACCTTGATGTTTTCTATCTTTTCGTCGCCTCTCTGCATAAGAAATATGAAAGGAGATTTCTTACTGAAAGAGTTTAGTTTAATGGACAAGTCGGTTTTAGCATAATTTGAAAGTTTTGGTGTGCGAGTGGACTGTTTTAAATAAAATAAATGGTAATAGACCTTTTTCGCTTGTACATTTTGTTTTCCCAATGCAGATCATGTGATGATACTCAGGAGATTTGATCTATTTGTTTTGTTCATTAAAAAGGGTACATGCAAGCATGAATATGTCTGCATGTACTCTTTTTTGAATGAACTAGACAAAGGCTGAAATCTCCTGAGTATCTCACAATGATCTGTAATTGGGAAAACAAAATGTCCAAGCGAAAAAGGGTCTAATTGGAAGAAACAAACAAGTGTGGTGGTTTGCGCTCCGAAATCTGTGTGTTTGTTTGCGGCTTTGCATTGAATGACCACTTAACCCGTGTTTACAAAAACAGCTGAAACCAAATGTTTTGTGTACTCTCCCCTTCCGACGGTTGATTTTGACTTTAATGCTGGCGGATCGAGCACCAGCCAGAGAGACTTGGGTTCTAATCCGTATCTAATCGAACTCGAAGACAATCGAACGATTGATTGGATTTCCGTTAATCGAAACTGAGAGACCAAAATTCGTGGTGTATGAGACAGCTTGTGTATGCTAGAGAATTAAGTGGGAAAAATCACCGATCCTTAAAAAAAAAGTGTGTAAATAATTCTCATTTGAACAACAAGTTTTTTGCCTACCTCAAATGTGTTCGCAAACTTGTCTCTTGTGGCCGGAGTTTTAAAGCCCATTCCTGAACGAACCGTTTAGTGACAGTTATTTGAAACCATTACTTCTCCTAAAAAGAACGGAAAGGCAGTAAACCACTCCGCATCCATCTGGTCAACGTCCACTCCGCAAATTCGCTTTCTCCTCAAAAGGGAAAAAGGCCCGAATCGCAAATAAAACCACGTAGTGTTCCAATAAAGCCCGCATTAAATTTCCACTTCAAATCCTTGTCGCTTCGGTGGTCGAAAGATTTAACGGAACGGTCGACAGTTGCGCTCATCAAATCAAATCAAATTTCAAACGTGGGGCGATTAATAAAACCAATAACCCCTTGAATATTACCCTATCATCAAAGCAATGCATAGTCGCGTAGCACATGACGTCCATGCAGTCCATGTTGGTGGTTTCAAAACAATGAAACAAGCAGCCATGGTGGTGTACCAAACCAATCCTGTTGGGGTTCAACCGTCTTTTCTTATGTAACCACCTTTTCTTTTGTTTTCCGGCAATAAATTTGGCATGGCTGCTGCACACGTGAAGGCTTGCGCTCTATATTTTGCGGAGAAGTTTTGAACGCCTTGGCGTTCGAGTTGGGTGGTGATTTGAATTTTGGTTCGATTAGATACGCGGGGACCCAGTGGATCCCCAGCCAAAAGAAGAAAATTGGTTCCAGCGACTTTAACTAACAGAGAGTACCTGGTTGAAATGCTGGGACCTAACCTGCAGTGACTGGATTTAGCATCTCATCCAGGAGGCGTTGCAATTCTTCAGAATAAGCTGCGTTAGTGTGAAGATTTCAATGAGATTTAACTGTTAGCCGTAAAATTATGCACCTAGTCAATGGTTTGCCCCCCAGGGAGGGGGGGGGGGGGTGGGGGGGGGGGGTGGGGGGGGGGGGGGGGTCGGGTACATTTCTTGTCGACACACATTTTATAGTTTAGAATTATTAGAAAACATTTAACACAAATAATCAGAAGGTAAGATTGTTTATTAAAAACACTAACTTGTCATTGTTTGCTGAGATTTGGCCAGTGTTTGCTGGATTCGATTTTTGTATGTGTACCCCGGGGAATAGTAATATATGCCGCTTTCATTCCAAATGATGTTTGTTAGCTGAGGTCCAGAATTGGCCAGAATTTCATTTAATTTGGCACACCCAGGGGGATTTGAACAGTTGTTTTGCCTATTTTTATGTCAAATGCTTTACCCAGCGGGGAAAATACTGATGTCAAATACCCCTTCCTTGGTTTCTAAAATTTTGTTTGATTTAAGGTGATGAAAATTACAATGCAATTTTATTTCTTCGTTACTACCAAAAGATTAACAAACTTTATATCAAATGAGATCTTCTGCAATGCATCGAGGGCACTTCCAGTCATAGTCATTAGTTGGGATCTCGAAGCCAACACAAGTACTGGTGGGAGCTAATCCTGATTAGAAGTTTGATAATGATCAGTAGAAATAACCATGTAAAATTAATATTTCAATACCTTATTTGTGCTCTCTTTTGATATTCAGACTATCAATCACTCATAAACAATCGCCTCCTTTGACAAATTCTTGAAATCCCCTCGCTGCCACAGCCTTTTTTACGTCTTGCTGTATCCCAGGCCTTGTAAGACTGCATTTCCCAGCGCCTTTTTACGAGGTTTTTAAGTCCAATGCGACAATGAATATTCAATATTCAGGCAAATTTTACACGATCACTGTATGAAGGGCACCACATGCAGCAACTTCCAAAATGGTGCTGCAATCCCAAGGAGCTCTGGGTATAATTTCAAGATGACGGGACAAGGCTCCAGGCCCCTGTAGATTTCGTCAAATTACCCTACCCTCGGGAACTTGTGTTATGTCAAATCTTTAACCATTCCTCACCCACGGGAAGGAAATACTGCCAAATCTCCCGGGTCGCCCCCCTCCCCCCCTCCCTTTCCCCTTCCGGGGGCTTAACATGTGACTGTGCATGACTATTACCTGAGGAAAAGTTTAAGCAAAACTTTCCGTGCAATGATGAGCCTTGTTGTGGCCTTGCTGCCATCTTGTGTTAAAGAATTTCGTGGCCATTCCAAAAAGTTAAACAAGTGAAACGACGCAAGAGACCGAGAGCTGTCTAGATCACAAAAAAGATTATAAGATCCATGAAAAGAGAAGGTTATGTGAAGCTGAAGTGTATTCTCAGAAATATACTCCTAAATCGTCCATGATTGTATGGCTTGAGGACTCACTGTAAGTTATGGTATGTAACATACAATATCTGCACAAATGTGAATGTTTTTTCAGTAACTTTTTAAAACTAAAAAGTGTGACAGCAAGCAAACCTTTGCAAAATAACAAACAAATAACTAGTTCTTCCCTAAATAATCACAAAATAACAAAATCAACAGTACCAAAAGACACTGTGTCTCAAGAATAAGCCTTTGACATCTGGTGATATCAAGTTAAATCCAGGCTCTGAACAAAATTTAAACGGTTAAACTATATTGTCAGTTGGTTCCACTATGTTGTTAAACATGTGATTACTTCAGCAAGGATTGAGACCTGTGATGTTGGTGGTGAAAGCGACTGTTTTTTTCCGAGCAGTTTTTCATCAGTTATATGGTGATCCCAATCATCCCTTACTCATTAGACAAGCTGGTGTTCAATACCTTAGCAATAGCCCTGAACGTCTTACTGAAAGCAATACTGAGAATTCATGGAATGGATATGTAAATAATATGTCAATGCAAGGTACATTTTGCGATGCACTGTTTGTACAAGCAGTTGCAGACTGTCAAAATTGAGCAATTCATACTATAGAATCTCATGAAAATTTTGCTGGGGAAACTTTGATAGAGCCACATTGTTTAGCACAACACCCACCAACAACAATATTGAGACAGCACCTTTAAGAAATTCATAACAAACTTAAGAAAATGAAAAAAGCTCACTCGTATACTTGGTTTTCCAATATCCACAGGGAAACCCAAAAGCTACGGAGACAAAACGCAAATGTGTCCATCGTTCGCGAAGCGTGCGTTGCCTGGTTTCCCTTGTGATTGTTGAATTTCCAAATAGCAAACACATGTACGCGTTTGCGTACACTATTTTTTTAATATCTGAAAGACGCTGTCAAAGGAGAAGTTTGGGTTAACACAGACTGGTTATGAAAATAATGGTCCCACAGCTCCATGGCCCTGTCACTGATCGAGTCAGACTCACCAAGGCTCCTCACTAGCAGACAATGGCCAAGGATGGTGGTAAGGAATCAGAAATGTAGGCTTAGCAACCTTCTGAGAATCGGTTGCTCTGACTCGAGTGTCTCATGTCCTCTCTCCCCCCCTCAAAAACCCTTGTGCCCTACCGTTCTTGATGAACTTACTAATGCCCCGGTCAATGAAAAATGTCTTCCACCCCAATTATGTTACATCAACGTGGTCAGTGGTTGACCACTTGGTAAAACTTTTGCAACAGAACTCTTGTTTTTTGCATTCTCCATCCTGGCTAACTTTTCGTTGGAATACTCTTTCCTTTTGTTTTTGCTTCCTCTTTCGAGCTTTGGAGGTTAGCTGGCTTGAAGACCAAGCCCTGAATGTGCTTCTGTACACTCCTTTAGCTTTTCATCAACCTGAGCCATAATTCAGGTGAAGGCCTTTGACCTAGCTCATTCAGCTTGTTCACTGTAGCAGAATCTAAGGTCATGGTGATAGATTTGTCCATGGAGAAAGAGCGCCTACCACTCCTATCAAAAGAGCCTTGATCCATGGCTACCAACTTCGTTTTTGAGCTTGTTTACTTCACTTTTCAAGCTAGTGAGTGTTACGAAAAATGATTGCATGACTAGTACGTGAAGATTCGCGAATATGCTAATTTCGTCTCGAATCTTCTAGCATATTCAATTAGTGTCGCATCATGGTGTATTTTAAGTTGTTTACGTCTGCTGCTGTAAATAGTTTATATTGTAATGTTACTTTATTTAGTCTAGCCGGAAAGTTCTAGAACGTTTTGCTGTAAAGTATATAAGTAAATCAGTGTCGTGTTTAGATGGTTCTATTTCCCAGGAGTGTTAAGAGAATAATCTCGTGAGTCAGTAGTATTTACTGAAGTGTGACGAAGGTCGCGCGTAATCGACAGAGGTCGTGTTCTTGAAGTGTAACAGAGAGGTTACGTGGATATCTAGGCCGAGGCCGTGTGTTTATACAAGAGTGACGGAAGTCAAGTGTGGTTACAAGCCTGGCGTGTGCTTGTTGTGAACTCCTGTGTGGAAATACTGCCTTCGTGTGGAATAAATATCCTTGTTGTGTTTTCCGACATCCCTGAGTTCTGTTTGACTACAAACTACCTACCACTAAAAACATCGAACTTGGCAACCAAGTGAGCTGATCCTAATGTTTATAACAAAACAGCTACATCATTGGTCTTAGAAAATATGAAGTGGTAAAATACACTTCAAAGTCAAGCGCCATGTAATACCTGGACACGCCTATTTTATACTAGTTGAATCCTTTTTTTGAGCCACATTACGAAAGGGGGAGCTCTCTTTGAAATTCTAAAAGGAGAGATTGTTTCAAGGAAGGGAGACTGTGAGAGAACATGTTAAGGAAAAACTAGGTGCATGATAAACCCGGCTCACGGAGAACGCACTAGGGCCACGTCCTTACGCCCAAGATGTCCACAACTCCCTTCCCTATCACTTAACTCTCATACCGTAATATCCCCTGTTCATAACAGAGCACAAGATGATTTCCAACCCCTTGCGCATGTTGCGCAAGCTTTCCGTAGGAAGGGAACATTAAATGTGCGATAATACAAAAATTGAAGCATTTTCCACTACAAAATACATTGTCTCCACCATGGCCCCCACCCCTTACCATGCCCCCACCCCCCTATCATGGTTCTCCTGATGCCTAGGAATGCAACAGATTATTTTTTAACATGTACCTTGCCTGAACAGTCTCATCGCTTGGCATCGCGCTACCACATGCCTCAGATCCCACACAACTCATCACCTGAACTCCAAACATTCCAGTCAGTCTCTTTGCATCTTCCTTAATGCCCGACGCCAAATTTAAGGATGCTCTTATCCTCCAGATGTCTCTCACCGTCTGTGGTAGGTGACCGTTCATTTTACACAACCGAACAAGAAAGCAATGGAACCTCAAGGGTGTTGCTATTTGTAGCAAAGCAACAGGAGTGTTTGTGTGACCTTTCTTGTTCACCCCACTCGCAGTCCATTCCAAGAAAATTCAATTTAAAAGGATAACTTGATCGGTAGGACTGCAGAAGTTTGTCACACGACGAGACACTATCAACTACATAAATACGAGTGGTCTTTGATACATTTCTGATAGCAAATTGCGATCAAACGTTCTCCACACATGTTGCGCTGGGCCAAGAAAAACGAAGACCAAGAAACCATCGTAGAAATACCAGCAAAGAAATCCCTACTGTTCCAATGTAGGAATATAAGCTCGATCGATTGTCCTCATTGAATCGCTCGAGAAATCTGTTTTCGGTTTACATGTAACACCGGTCGGACCGGTGGATTCGCCGAGATTCGTGCACAAACTGGAGTCATCTCTCATCCTAGATGAGCTTGCGTTAGAGGTGCTCTCTCCAGATGCTTGCATTTTTCTTATGATAACAAGGAGTCGATGAAAAAGACCTCTTCTACCGGAAGAAATACGCAAATAATACATGATGTGGTGCAACACATGGAAGCCATCTTTGCTTAACTGGTTCCCAGTCCTAATGCTCTGCCTGCAGGAAACTTGTTGCCACGGCGCGGCGCGTGGGATCTTGGAGCGATTTTCTTCTCTGCTTTGAGGGTGGGGGGGGGGGGGGGGGGGGGGGGGGGGAGGGGGGGGGGGGGGGGGGGGGGGGGGGGGGGGGTGGGGGTGGGGTGGGGGGGGGGGTTTGGGGGGGGGGGGGG
>JAHPZR010046433.1:0-23136 GCA_019787425.1 Platygyra sinensis
AGTAATTGGACTCAAGTCTATGCACAGTTTTATTTGAAGAATAGTTTTATACGTTGTCCTTTAGTTTCATACTACACTAGAATCATTCTCCCAAAATATTTTCAGTTCTCTGTGATCTTGTCCTTCTGGCCGGTAGGATCTTTTAATTACTACCAGCCAGAGGGACAGCTTGTATATAAGGTAATTGGACTCAAGTCCATGCACAGTTTTATTCGTAGAATAGTTTTATACATTGCTCTTCGGCTTTTCTATTACACTAAAATCACTCTACAGTTAACTATTTTCAGTGTTCTGTGACCTTGTCCCTCTGGCTGATGAGATCTTGAAAATACTACCAGCCAGAGGGACAGCTTGTGTATAAGGTAACTGGACTTGAGTGCAAGCACAGTTTTATTTGTAGAATAGTTTTATACATTGGCCTTTACCTTCATACTACACTAGGATCTCTCTACAGTAATATTTTCAGTTTTCTGTGATCTACCGGCTAGAGGGACAACTTGTGTATAAGGTAATTGGACTCGAGTCCATCCACAGTTTTATTTCTAGAATAGTTTGATACGTTGCTTTTTAGTTTTATTTTACACTAGAATCACTCTACAGTTTAAAGTTTTCAGTTTTCTGTCATCTTGTCCCTCTGACCGGTAGGATCTTAAAATACTATCGGTCAGAGGGACAACTTGTGTATAAGGTAATTTGACCAAAGTCCATGCACAGTTTTATTTGTAGAATGGTGTGATACATGTTCCTCACTTTTATACTACACTATTAATCACTCTACAGTTAAATATTTTCAGTCAGTCTTTGACCTTGTCCCTCTGGCTGATGGGATCTTGAAAATACTACCGGCCAGAGGGAACGCTTGTGTATAAGGTAATTGGACTTAAGTCCATGCACAGTTTTATTTCTAGAATGGTTTGATCCATTGGTCGTTCCTTTAATATAACGCTACAATCACTCTAGAGTTAAATATTTTCAGTGTTCTGTCATCTTGTCCCTCTGGCCGGTAGGATCTTGAAAATACTACTGGCCACGGGGACAGCTTGTGTACTTAAGTCCGTGCACAGTTTTATTTGCAGAATATTTTGATGTTTTCTTCTTATGCTTTAAGTCATAATGGAGACTAGAATATTGATGAGTTACATTTATATGAAGGTTATCAGACACTTGATGTCAATGCTTTCATCAATTTAATTTTCCATTCACTCCAAGTGAAACAGAGTGTCAGGCAGTGGGACACATTTCTTGTGTGTCCAGTGGGCTCATGTTGTAGACACAAGAGACTATGATCTAAGAGAACACATCCCCCATACATGGCCCTCTTCCCATGATAATCCTTTTAAATCTAATTTTAGCGCGTGGTCAAGCTGAGAGGCTATTTTAGGAAAGACACCTGATTGGCCAATTTAAATGACGTACTAACATTGTGGTTTAATTTTAGCAGTTAATCAATTACGCAAAAAACTTTTCGTCGGGATTTTCGAAGCGCATTTCGTAAGGTCAGAGGAAGAATAATTCTAACTGTCTGGCGCTTTGAAAGAGCTTTCCAAAGAGATCTCTTTTTTCTGTTTAGGCCGTTTTAGTACTTTTCGCGAAACGACTTTAGAGCGTGTTGTGAATGCAATTCTTGTCAGCAGCTAGAGCGGCTATTGTGAACCAGTCATGCAGAGAAATGACAAGACTAATTTCCGACGTAAAAATCATGATAAACACATAGAAGATAATTTTTCTGACCAGCAGTTTTAAAAGGCTTTCCAGATAGGTCTCTCTCAGGGTCTCTACCGATCCAAACGATGTTTTAGTTCGTTCCAGAGAAGCACCTTTTTCGGCGTGGACCTCCCTGAAACTCTGTTTCATATTACAAAGCAATTTCGAAATTAAATATGCAAACATTTACACCGGGATTTTCGGACCGAAAGTTCTAACAAACGGGAAACAAGTATTGTGCTGTCCTGCGCTTTGAATAACCTTTCCAAAGAGATGTTTTACGATTTAATCCGTTCAATACTTTTCGAGAAACGAGTTTCGTGCGTGTTTATTGGAATGCAATTCTAGTCAGCAGTAAATATTACACAGCACTTCCGATATTAAATAAACAAAGATTTGCATCGTTTTTTTTGGAGTGAAAGTTCTAACAAACGCGAAACAAATATTTTAGCTGTCGTGCGCTTCAAAATACCTTTCGAAAGAGATCCTTTTCGCTTCAAGCCTTTCGGCACTTTCCGAGAAACGACTTTCAAGCAGGTTAGGAATTCGAGTCTTGGCACTTTGTGATAATCATTCATTATTCATGCTGGGGAATGACACGACTTCTGTTTTACGGCTTCGGAGAAGCACGTATAATTTTCTTGCCCAGCTCTGAAAATGATTTCCAGTGCTAACAGTGCGGCAGTTCAACTGAACAAACTGATTTTTTTTTTCTCTTAGCCCGCTAAATTTTCAATTTCTTATTTGGATAGACACAACCTGATGACCGTTGGCCATTGCTTGCGTGATCGGGCGTCTAGACTAAAAATAACCTTGACAGCGTGACGCGAAGCTTAAAATAGATTTAAAAAGATTATCATAGGGCACAGGGATATGTTCTCTCACCTCATAGTCTCTTGGTAGACATCAATATTTAGTGAAACATATTTGTGACTTTAATACTCTGTGTAAGGATAGATGAATCTCCGCATAGGGAGTCTTAACTTTAAGAGTCGGATACTATTCCTTTCTATCATTGTAAGACTATATGTTCATGGAATAAACACAAATCAAAGTAACGGAAATTTATTTTTATTGTCTTTTATTTGCGAATGGTGTTTACCTTTAAACAAAATAGGTTCTAGGAAATCCTTTATTTAACCAAAATGTGCTGCTTAAAGGACACTGACTTGACATACTCACAAAGCCACTTACATTGCAACATTTTTAATCTATTTCCCTCCTGTATTTCTAATTTTTAGGGTAAGTTAATTCTGAAATGAAGCTTTCCAAATAACAAAGTGTAACCTCAGTTACTCTGGAATTATTTAGATTGAATAGTTTGCATATTTGTGTACCCATGAGCAAAATTTTAATGGGGGGGTGGAGGTAGGAAAACAGGAGAATAGGGGGGGGGGGAGAGAGGAAAGGGTGAGAAGTGGGTATATTTAAGAGGGTGGGAATCATACATTAAACATTAAAATACTTTCAAAACCAAGAACCCAAAATGTTTTTTTGACTTACATTCAGCTTATTTTGAGACTTCTGGAATGGAGGAAAAATGAACATTCAACCTTGGTCTGAAAAAACTGAGGCCTACTTCGGGTAAAATTGAAAACCCTTTTTAGGTTGTGACATCATGGGTGATGAAATGTTGTCACTTAAGCTGTTAAAAGACGTGAGAAAGAGGAGCAAGGCTGAAAACAAAGGAAAGATGTATTCAAAAACTCTTGTGCCTAAGTCAAAGACGTCTACAAGACGTCTACAGTGTTTTATGTACTACAAGATGTCTACATTGTTGACGGTTTACGAACTTGACGGGAAGAGACCAAAAGAAATTTACAGCATTTACCGAACAATTCATTGCTTTGGGCCTTAAGCTCTACACATTCCTCTTAACATGTCAGGTAAATGAATACATACTTGACTCCTTGCTCAACATGGTTTTACCGCCGGCAATTGGCATATTATGAGAAAGTATTGTCCGCCAAATTGGAATAGCCGACTAATTCCGAAAACTCCTCGGCTCGGAAACTCACTCCTAGTACTCCTCGGTTGTCCTTCTGAGCGGTAGGATTTAGGCACAACCCTGACGGAGGGTTCGAAAAGTTAAAAAGAGGCCGCAGACGGTTTTTTCTCGTCGCGCCTTCTTCCCTACTCGGCCATACTGCCATATCTCTCTTTTGCGTTCGCGATGACTAAACACTCGTCTAAGCCCGGGCGTCTAAGTGACCCTTAGAGAAAAAACCGGCTGCAAGCAGACTACATTTCATGGGCGCAGCACGCACGAGAAGAAAAACAGTCTGCAGACTCTTCTGCATGATGTTTTTGAGGACATTCACACTTGCCAAAATAATCTAATTAACTAAAATAGATCGTTTTCACTGTCACGCAACAACAACAAAAAAATTAATCGAAAACCATCCAGTGGAAAAGGCAAGAAATTGTGATGTTATAGAATTAAGATAAAAATGTATCTTCTCCAAAAAAATTTTTTTCTTGCGGGAGTATCATGAACCTTGCTCAAAACTTTTGCGTTTAATATGTTTCCGGAATATCAAATGTTTTTATCGGGCGAATTTCGCAAGCAGAGCCTAAGAAGCTTGCTTCCGTAGTTAAACCGACGACGCGTCATTCTCTGGGGATTGCCGTTGCTGGCTTTGGAGGTGAGGACACTAAAAAGGCGACAGAATTCAACATGTTGGACTATCTTTTATCTGAAGATCTGGGACTTCTGATCCCGTTTCCAATCCAAGTTATTCCTCAAGAGTCTGTGCACTATGAACAATGCACAACTTACTGTTAATTTCAAAAAAAAAAAAAATTGGAACGCCGTTGAGCTAGCCCGTTTCTGAAACCCCGTCGTAGCCGATGTTGAAGCAACTTCCGATGACTGCGAGAGGTGGTACCTAGGTAGAATGTGAGCCCGATGATGATTCTCAGCGACCGGATCAACGGTTTACATACAACTGAACGCGCATGGGGAAGAGGGAGCACGCATCAAGGGATCGGGAAACTGATCCAATTTCACTCCATAAATGACAGCAGAACAGACCACTATTGTTTGCTGGTAAATAAATTTTAATATTAAACAAACTAACATTATATTGTAACCATTTTTCAAGAAGTCAGAGTGTCGAGTTTCACACTTCTGTCATTTCACAGTGATCGCATCTGAATGTAATTTTCAGCCAGTTGAACTGTAATACCAAAATGTAAGCTATTTTTGTCGACAAAAAAATTTTTCCAGCTAGTTAACTCTCGACGAGCTAAATTCTCAGGAAGATTCTGTTTATTGCTAAGATTCCCAGCCAGCTCAACTTTGGCCTGCTGAGCGGATATTTTGCGGAGCGGATCCGACGGGTACTCCTGACCCAAAAACGCTGGAAGCGCGTAAATCAAAACCTTCAACTACCGGAGAAAAACCAAAGTTCGCCAAGACTCCTACTGCAGAACCAGAGAGTCAAGAACACCAACAACAGCTTGTTCCTGTTCAGCCTATAAAGAACTGATTTACAACAGTTTAAGCTTCTCCGAGACGATCGTGTGTTGATGATCGGGATGATCCGCGCCTTGCATCGCTTGTCTTTGTTATGCTTCGCGTGAAACTTATGACGTTTTATTTACCATTCTGTCAACTATCTGTCATCGGGCACAAATTGACCAATCAGGTGCTCCGTTGTTGGGCTGAGGGAGGGTTTGAAAACATTAAAGGGGCATTGTCACGGTATTTGGCAACTTTATAAAAAGCTAGAACGTGCCTTCGCATCAACTGAATTCCAAAACTAATTGTGTAGTTTTGTTATCGAAGACTATTTGAAAGTACGGAAACTGTTTCCTGTCGCCTGTCGCTACGGACGGCATGGATGAAAATGGATTGAAATTTGAAAAAATTGGCCAATTTTTTCAAGTTTTGATGCTAAGTGTTCCAAAAATCCTCAAGAAATTTGTTATGGTCAGCTCTCTCTGATAAAATTCGTTTGATACCTCCGTCGTAGCTTTACAGGAGCTTTTTATTTATGATTAAAGCCTTAAAGTAATGATTTTAGCACAGAATTGGCCTAAAACAGCAAAATCATCGTGTCAATGCCCCTTTAAAAAGAAAGAATCTGCAGACGATTTTTTCTCGTCTCACCTTCTTCCCCACCATACCGCCATACCACCCTGTCTCGCCTTTTTCTCTACACGAGGGTTTGAATGGGGAGGGAGGGGGGGGGGGGGGTCCAAATGTCGGTTGTCGGTTAAAATTTCATAACTTTGTCGGTTGTCGGCTAAAATTTTCGATCTTTGTCGGTTGTCAGTAAGTCTCAGTTAATAATTAAAAATACAAGTTAGTTATTCACATTTGTTATGTAATTTTCCCAGCTCGAAGACTGTAAACTCTAGACGAGGTGTAAAACTTGTAACAATTGACTGTTTGATTTCACTTAAACCTCGTTAACTCTGTTTTCTAACGACGTGATCGTTTACTCCACCTTTGTTTGCAAATCTAGTATACTGATAAAAACATTAATGCTTTTATTCTAGATGTGAATTTGTTTTTCTGTCGATTACAGGGCATGGAAGACAAGACGATGTAAGATCGTAAGTCGGGCTACAGGAAGATATGCTGCTACTAGTTTTGACCAGTTACTTGTTTGTCCAAGGTCCTCGTTTGTGGGCGTGGCGAAGTTTTTTTTTGTCCCCTAAGGCTATACTCCGTTTTCGACCGTTTAGCGTCGTTCGACCGACCCAGGTTTTCGCGTTTTTCAAAAAAAAAAAATTTGAAGAAGGTAATTACACATAGTTTCAAAACATTGCCAGTTTCCTCTGCAATACAGTCAATGTTTTGTCATCTTTTTTCGCTGTTCACGTTTGAGTTTAACCACGTCTTGTCATTTCCAGGCTCCGCTTGTTATTATGCTGAGATACTAGGCCTCCTAGTTCGAGACTTCTTCTCAATTTTTCTTTGGCTTTTTTCTTTACCGACCGACCGACCGACAGATCCAAAATCAGGGAACGCATTCGACAGTAAACAAAAAACAGTAAATGGCCTAAGAGGTAGCACTTCTAAACAACACGCTATCAACCTCGTGCCTAGGGCCTTTTCCATGGCGTGGGAAGGGAAAAGGCCCTGGGACCAAGGTTTAACACACTGTGATATATGTTTTGGGTCAGTACTCTAAAGTATAGAGCGTCTTTTATACTACAAGTAAATGTTAAAAAATATGTTTAAAAAAGGACGCTTAATGGCAGTGTAAATCAACCGACGTTTCTACATTACTGCCTTCTTCAGGGTGTTAAGCGGCCACGTGAAATAACGAGATCGTTATTTGCAATCAGCGCGACGTTGTGCTGTTTAAAAACTGTTTGTGCGTTCCAAAATAAATATTTTTAATATTTACCCTAAAAGGAGAGGAGGGGCGGTCGCTTATGAGAGTTTGCCGCAATCTGAGGTTCGCCGGACCATATACAGAAATATGCAAGTTTAAGTGAATTTTCATCTTTTATTTTCAACCAGCAAAATTTTACTAACCGTGCATGATAACTTTTAGTGAACCACACTACTTATTGTTCTACTCAGCTGATTGTAAATACACCGTAGTTATAAGACAACGTTAGAAATGCCACATTTCAGTATCGTAACCAAAATATTTACAGCTCAACGGTTAACGCGTGGGAAGAGTGTCCTCCGATTGTTTGACATTCTAGGAGGTATTCATAGCTAGCTAGAAAACTACGGCTTTCACAAACAAAACCTTAATTATTTTAGATTTTAAGTCTAACCAAACAATAACTAAGGCTAAAAGAAACGTATCAATGTCTGATATCAACGTCTGATAACGAATACTGAAAAATACAATAATGAAAAACTGCTGTTGACCTCCTTGGAGGTATTCATGGCGAGCCTGAGAACTTCATAAACAAAACTTTGATTCAGGTCTATCAAACAATAAAAAGGGCTAATGTCTGATATCAACGTCTGATAACGAATGCTGCAAAATGCAATAAAGAAAAAGTCCTGTTGACCTTGGAGGTATTCATGGCAGGCCAGAGAATGACGGCTTTCATAAACAAAATTTAGATTACTTAAGATTTCAGGTCTATCGAACAATAAACAGGGCTAAAATAAACTGATTAATGTCTGATATCAACGTCTGATAACGAATACTGAAAAAAAAAAACAATAATGAAAAACTCCTGTTGACCTCCTTGGATGTATTCATACGGCAAAAGCGACAAAACTAATGAAACAAAGAGAAAAATAGCAGCGGGTAATGTATTCAGTTTGAGCAAAAACATAGCGAATGTAAGCTTAGTAATCAAGATGGACGTTACATAACTAGACCTAAGCTTATGTGATGAAAGCCACTTTCGCAGTCCAACATGGCATCTTTGTTGTCGTTTCCTAGGGTTTGAATACGACGCACCCTGTCTTTATAATTAAATGTTCTTCTTTCGTCTGTGGCAACATTCTGTCCACATTTTCTGTTCACTGAGAACTCATTTGATTTCTGGTATGATTCTGGTAAGACCGTCGCTAAATCCGCTAAATCATTTGATTCTTTTGCTAATTTGAGTTCGCGGAACGACCCTTTTCGAAATATATGCTCATTACACACGCCATCTTTTTGAGTGGATCTACCGCGAACTGTGTGTGGGTCTGTATGTTTGAGCGTAGAAAAGATTACACCATTTGTCATGTTTGTTAAAGGATATTCGACGTATCCGCCACCGACTTCGACGGTTGAGCCTTTATGACGGGTCTGCGGTATTCACCATTGCACGTGACTGAGTTTGTGGAGAAATACATGGTAAATTTAAAGTCGGCCTCGCCCGACTAAAAATCAAGGGAGGTAAATTGGACAACTCTAGCATTTGAGAGACGTAATTTTGTTAGCTACGGAAGTCTGTATGTTTCCCAAGACGTCCACAAACGCTTATTACACTTATTATTCAACGGCTCTCGTGGCTTTACTGTGGGGTTTCTTTGGGTTTTTGCTAGAGACTTCGCTGCTATACGTATCAATCTGCACCATTTAATGGATCTTTAATTATTTTACAACTATCATTACCTCTTAAAGGCCGGTTGTCACTAGCGCATAAGCATAACATAAGCATAAGCAAGTGAGAACACCCGCGACATAAGCATAAGCATAAGCAGAAGAACGAACCCACTTATTTGTCTTATGCTGTTCTCACTTGCGCATAAGCATAAGCATAAGCACAAGAAAAACAAACATGTTTGTTTTCTCTTGTGCTTATGCATATGCTTATGCTTATGCGCAAGTGAGAACAGCATAAGAAGGCTTGTTCTCACTAGCGCATAAGAATAACATAAGCATAACAAGTGAGAACACCCTCGACATAAGCATAAGCATAAGCAGAAACATAAGAAGAACGAACCCACTTATTTGTCTTATGATGTTCTCACTTGCGCATACTGAAGCATAAGCATATGCATAAGCACAAGAAAAACAAACGTGTTCGTTTTTCTTGTGCTTATGCTTATGCGCAATGGAGAACAGCATAAGACAAATAAGTGGGTTCGTTCTTCTGCTTACGCTTATGCTTATGTCGCGAGTGTCACTTGCTACCGTAACATGTCGAGACAAACAAATGCACGAACAGCTCTGCTGGATCATGTAACACACGCTCTGTTGAAAAGCTCTGAATGTTCTTTAAAATCTGATTCTACCTCATCCGAATCTGTCTCGTACTCATCAATTTGTTCTCAGTGATCCTCAAATACCTCAATAACATCTCCTTCGGCCCGTCCACAGATTGTATGCTAACAACACGTTGCGGTACTGCAATCGTTGATGATATATTATCTATTTTCTTCAGGGAGTCGAAGTCTCTCTACAGACTCGTTGGCAGTGTGATAAACGGCATAGACTGGAAACAGCGTAGACAGCCCTACCGTCTTGAAACTTTTGAAGGTTCTCTTGTTGTCCTTCGTTTCTCTCGGTGGCAATTCTTTCAATAATTATCCTCTTTACCAAATTTTCATCTTCTTTTGCTTCTTCTCGTGATGTCTGTTTCCTTCTCACCTTTGGTTCGTCACCTTTGTTCTCAGAGGCGTTCATTGACTTCTGCTTGCTTTTAGCAGATGGAGCCGGCGCCTTCAGCAACACCCGGTAGGTTTTCTAATCCAGTTTGTGATCTCTTGGATAATAACGTGATAATAAGTACTAAAACATTAAATAGCGTCTGTTTTTTTTTTTTGTTCTCTCGTTAGCAGGCTTTTAAAAAACATGTACAGTTCGCATCAGCAAATGCTAAGCAAATGCTCGTCTCTGTTGTATTTGCGTAGCTTTACTCGCAGAGACAATTGAACGTTTGGTTTTCAGAAACGAATAATTTTAAAGGCGTGTATTAATAAACGCGGTCTTTAATATGTTAAGCTACGGCGTTGCATTGTTCATTTAGCAATTAATTAGAAAGAAGCTTATAAACTGTTTTGCTCACCATTTCTCCTCGTTAAAGATTTTCCTTGGCAATTTTTGCATTCCTGAAAAATGAACGGTGTACTATAAACATTCCTTTCAACAAAACAGCAAATACAAAACGTGAAACCAAAGGTTAGCCAAGTGAATTGTTTGAGCCGGCTCACATAAAAAAGAACTACAGTGATACATCGAACTCTGCTGCGCACTAAAGCTTACAGAGCGTTCCACACTTACCGTTGAGCACACTGCTGCTTTCATTCGATATTTAAAGGGGCTCAGTCACGTTTGAAAAGCATTATAGCTAAACTTTTCAAATTCGTTGTTTGCAATCCGTGTCAATCTTCTCCATCCTTAACCATCCTTGTTCCTTTATGGTTTATTATTACCTCTTTGATGTTTTTTCTATCTTTATAAAGTGTTATTTTGAGGTTTCCTTCAATTTAACGGTTATTTTTTTCCAAGTTCAAAATAACTCAAGATGCCGTGACTGAGCCCCTTTAATTTGGAAGTTCAAGTTACCATTGCCCATCCGTCACAATTGCAAAATTTTCGCATTTGCCCGCAGGCGATTTCGCTAGGCGAAATAGTTTTAACGAGAACCCGCCAATTCCATATTGATGCGCCTGCTCCTTTAGCCCTAAAAACTCAATAAGATGTTTTTTTTAGCTCAGATACTCCTTTATGAGCTTCCTTATCCTTCGAATTTCTACAATTGACTACTTCTGGATTTAATGTGGTTACGTCTGGTGAAATAAAGCCCAGCAAAAGATCTGGACATTTCCTGACCTAGCAATAAATTCAAAAGTCTGTTTTTTCGGAATGCAAACATCCCTATGACGTCAGACCATGTCGGTTGTCGGTTAGATTTTTTTGTCGCTAGTCGGTTATTTTTTCCTCGTTTTGTCGCTAGTCAGTGCTATTTTTCGCCCTTTGTCGCTAGTCGGTTAACCCCATTTACACCCTCCTACACGGCCAACGCCATCTCTCGTCCTAGTGACCCTAAGAGGAAAAACTAGTCTGCTGACAACCGGGTGGAGCACGTGCACAATGTAACGCGATACAGATCTAGATATAAGCCTAGATACGAATATCGCGATATTTTTGAGATATTTAGAAGTTTTTGAGAAATTTAGAAAATGTTGAGAAATTTAGAAAACAATGTGATATTTAGAGCAATTATCACAAAAAAGGATACTTCATAAGAACAAAAAAAAAGGTTTATATTAAATTTTACGAGTTGTTTTCGTGTTTCCCTGTCTGCACAAGCTATAGTTCAGGTTTAAAATGGTCCCTTTTCCTTTTATGAGCCAGCGATACTCTCAATTCAGCAGATTTATTCTGCAGTACAATAAGATGCACCATATACAAAGTACCTACGAATTAATTCGACGCCACGTGGAATCAATCAGTCAACATGGCGGAAGTTATCGAAGTGGAAATTGAAAAAAACACTGTCTTTTAAGATGTTGTAATTCAATAAACTCTTTAACTGTTTATTGCTGTGTTCTCGGATCCGTGTTCTGGCAAAGCACTTATGGCAAATTGCAATATTTAATTAATAAACAGAAATTGATGAAATCGAGTTGCTTAGATGTTTTTATTTACTTATTCAGTATACCTTAAAATAAACCAGCCCTGCAATATACATCTTCTGCTATTCAAATAATAATGTTTTTTTTTTTTCATTTCTTTAATTGATATAGAGCCAAAAATGGGTCAAATTAACGTTAGAAAAACATGATCTTTCTGAGAAATTTAGAAGATTTTTTAAGAAATTTAGACTAAATTCAAAAGAAATTTAGGAATTTTATGAGAATTTCTAGAAAGAAATTTAGAACATTTTTTGCGATATTTGTATCTAGGCCTATCTAGATACCAAACATTGTAATTGATACCCCAATGCATTTTAAAACGGAAATGTCATAAGCTATAATTTAAGAACTAGCAATAGTTCACACTAAATCTGCCCCCGCTTCTATTTTATCCGTCAAGGTATAAAATCTTATAAAAATTCCACTGCGTTAAAAAAAATCTAACCGACAACCGACATGGTCTGACGTCATAGGGATGTTTGCATTCCGAAAAAACAGACTTTTGAATTTATTGCTAGGTCAGGAAATGTCCAGATCTTTTGCTGGGCTTTATTTCACCAGACGTAACCACATTAAATCCAGAAGTAGTCAATTGTAGAAATTCGAAGGATAAGGAAGCTCATAAAGGAGTATCTGAGCTAAAAAAAACATCTTATTGAGTTTTTAGGGCTAAAGGAGCAGGCGCATCAATATGGAATTGGCGGGTTCTCGTTAAAACTATTTCGCCTAGCGAAATCGCCTGCGGGCAAATGCGAAAATTTTGCAATTGTGACGGATGGGCAATGGTAACTTGAACTTCCAAATTAAAGGGGCTCAGTCACGGCATCTTGAGTTATTTTGAACTTGGAAAAAAATAACCGTTAAATTGAAGGAAACCTCAAAATAACACTTTATAAAGATAGAAAAAACATCAAAGAGGTAATAATAAACCATAAAGGAACAAGGATGGTTAAGGATGGAGAAGATTGACACGGATTGCAAACAACGAATTTGAAAAGTTTAGCTATAATGCTTTTCAAACGTGACTGAGCCCCTTTAAATATCGAATGAAAGCAGCAGTGTGCTCAACGGTAAGTGTGGAACGCTCTGTAAGCTTTAGTGCGCAGCAGAGTTCGATGTATCACTGTAGTTCTTTTTTATGTGAGCCGGCTCAAACAATTCACTTGGCTAACCTTTGGTTTCACGTTTTGTATTTGCTGTTTTGTTGAAAGGAATGTTTATAGTACACCGTTCATTTTTCAGGAATGCAAAAATTGCCAAGGAAAATCTTTAACGAGGAGAAATGGTGAGCAAAACAGTTTATAAGCTTCTTTCTAATTAATTGCTAAATGAACAATGCAACGCCGTAGCTTAACATATTAAAGACCGCGTTTATTAATACACGCCTTTAAAATTATTCGTTTCTGAAAACCAAACGTTCAATTGTCTCTGCGAGTAAAGCTACGCAAATACAACAGAGACGAGCATTTGCTTAGCATTTGCTGATGCGAACTGTACATGTTTTTTAAAAGCCTGCTAACGAGAGAACAAAAAAAAAAAACAGACGCTATTTAATGTTTTAGTACTTATTATCACGTTATTATCCAAGAGATCACAAACTGGATTAGAAAACCTACCGGGTGTTGCTGAAGGCGCCGGCTCCATCTGCTAAAAGCAAGCAGAAGTCAATGAACGCCTCTGAGAACAAAGGTGACGAACCAAAGGTGAGAAGGAAACAGACATCACGAGAAGAAGCAAAAGAAGATGAAAATTTGGTAAAGAGGATAATTATTGAAAGAATTGCCACCGAGAGAAACGAAGGACAACAAGAGAACCTTCAAAAGTTTCAAGACGGTAGGGCTGTCTACGCTGTTTCCAGTCTATGCCGTTTATCACACTGCCAACGAGTCTGTAGAGAGACTTCGACTCCCTGAAGAAAATAGATAATATATCATCAACGATTGCAGTACCGCAACGTGTTGTTAGCATACAATCTGTGGACGGGCCGAAGGAGATGTTATTGAGGTATTTGAGGATCACTGAGAACAAATTGATGAGTACGAGACAGATTCGGATGAGGTAGAATCAGATTTTAAAGAACATTCAGAGCTTTTCAACAGAGCGTGTGTTACATGATCCAGCAGAGCTGTTCGTGCATTTGTTTGTCTCGACATGTTACGGTAGCAAGTGACACTCGCGACATAAGCATAAGCGTAAGCAGAAGAACGAACCCACTTATTTGTCTTATGCTGTTCTCCATTGCGCATAAGCATAAGCACAAGAAAAACGAACACGTTTGTTTTTCTTGTGCTTATGCATATGCTTATGCTTCAGTATGCGCAAGTGAGAACATCATAAGACAAATAAGTGGGTTCGTTCTTCTTATGTTTCTGCTTATGCTTATGCTTATGTCGAGGGTGTTCTCACTTGTTATGCTTATGTTATTCTTATGCGCTAGTGAGAACAAGCCTTCTTATGCTGTTCTCACTTGCGCATAAGCATAAGCATATGCATAAGCACAAGAGAAAACAAACATGTTTGTTTTTCTTGTGCTTATGCTTATGCTTATGCGCAAGTGAGAACAGCATAAGACAAATAAGTGGGTTCGTTCTTCTGCTTATGCTTATGCTTATGTCGCGGGTGTTCTCACTTGCTTATGCTTATGTTATGCTTATGCGCTAGTGACAACCGGCCTTTAAGAGGTAATGATAGTTGTAAAATAATTAAAGATCCATTAAATGGTGCAGATTGATACGTATAGCAGCGAAGTCTCTAGCAAAAACCCAAAGAAACCCCACAGTAAAGCCACGAGAGCCGTTGAATAATAAGTGTAATAAGCGTTTGTGGACGTCTTGGGAAACATACAGACTTCCGTAGCTAACAAAATTACGTCTCTCAAATGCTAGAGTTGTCCAATTTACCTCCCTTGATTTTTAGTCGGGCGAGGCCGACTTTAAATTTACCATGTATTTCTCCACAAACTCAGTCACGTGCAATGGTGAATACCGCAGACCCGTCATAAAGGCTCAACCGTCGAAGTCGGTGGCGGATACGTCGAATATCCTTTAACAAACATGACAAATGGTGTAATCTTTTCTACGCTCAAACATACAGACCCACACACAGTTCGCGGTAGATCCACTCAAAAAGATGGCGTGTGTAATGAGCATATATTTCGAAAAGGGTCGTTCCGCGAACTCAAATTAGCAAAAGAATCAAATGATTTAGCGGATTTAGCGACGGTCTTACCAGAATCATACCAGAAATCAAATGAGTTCTCAGTGAACAGAAAATGTGGACAGAATGTTGCCACAGACGAAAGAAGAACATTTAATTATAAAGACAGGGTGCGTCGTATTCAAACCCTAGGAAACGACAACAAAGATGCCATGTTGGACTGCGAAAGTGGCTTTCATCACATAAGCTTAGGTCTAGTTATGTAACGTCCATCTTGATTACTAAGCTTACATTCGCTATGTTTTTGCTCAAACTGAATACATTACCCGCTGCTATTTTTCTCTTTGTTTCATTAGTTTTGTCGCTTTTGCCGTATGAATACATCCAAGGAGGTCAACAGGAGTTTTTCATTATTGTTTTTTTTTTTCAGTATTCGTTATCAGACGTTGATATCAGACATTAATCAGTTTATTTTAGCCCTGTTTATTGTTCGATAGACCTGAAATCTTAAGTAATCTAAATTTTGTTTATGAAAGCCGTCATTCTCTGGCCTGCCATGAATACCTCCAAGGTCAACAGGACTTTTTCTTTATTGCATTTTGCAGCATTCGTTATCAGACGTTGATATCAGACATTAGCCCTTTTTATTGTTTGATAGACCTGAATCAAAGTTTTGTTTATGAAGTTCTCAGGCTCGCCATGAATACCTCCAAGGAGGTCAACAGCAGTTTTTCATTATTGTATTTTTCAGTATTCGTTATCAGACGTTGATATCAGACATTGATACGTTTCTTTTAGCCTTAGTTATTGTTTGGTTAGACTTAAAATCTAAAATAATTAAGGTTTTGTTTGTGAAAGCCGTAGTTTTCTAGCTAGCTATGAATACCTCCTAGAATGTCAAACAATCGGAGGACACTCTTCCCACGCGTTAACCGTTGAGCTGTAAATATTTTGGTTACGATACTGAAATGTGGCATTTCTAACGTTGTCTTATAACTACGGTGTATTTACAATCAGCTGAGTAGAACAATAAGTAGTGTGGTTCACTAAAAGTTATCATGCACGGTTAGTAAAATTTTGCTGGTTGAAAATAAAAGATGAAAATTCACTTAAACTTGCATATTTCTGTATATGGTCCGGCGAACCTCAGATTGCGGCAAACTCTCATAAGCGACCGCCCCTCCTCTCCTTTTAGGGTAAATATTAAAAATATTTATTTTGGAACGCACAAACAGTTTTTAAACAGCACAACGTCGCGCTGATTGCAAATAACGATCTCGTTATTTCACGTGGCCGCTTAACACCCTGAAGAAGGCAGTAATGTAGAAACGTCGGTTGATTTACACTGCCATTAAGCGTCCTTTTTTAAACATATTTTTTAACATTTACTTGTAGTATAAAAGACGCTCTATACTTTAGAGTACTGACCCAAAACATATATCACAGTGTGTTAAACCTTGGTCCCAGGGCCTTTTCCCTTCCCACGCCATGGAAAAGGCCCTAGGCACGAGGTTGATAGCGTGTTGTTTAGAAGTGCTACCTCTTAGGCCATTTACTGTTTTTTGTTTACTGTCGAATGCGTTCCCTGATTTTGGATCTGTCGGTCGGTCGGTCGGTAAAGAAAAAAGCCAAAGAAAAATTGAGAAGAAGTCTCGAACTAGGAGGCCTAGTATCTCAGCATAATAACAAGCGGAGCCTGGAAATGACAAGACGTGGTTAAACTCAAACGTGAACAGCGAAAAAAGATGACAAAACATTGACTGTATTGCAGAGGAAACTGGCAATGTTTTGAAACTATGTGTAATTACCTTCTTCAAATTTTTTTTTTTTGAAAAACGCGAAAACCTGGGTCGGTCGAACGACGCTAAACGGTCGAAAACGGAGTATAGCCTTAGGGGACAAAAAAAAACTTCGCCACGCCCACAAACGAGGACCTTGGACAAACAAGTAACTGGTCAAAACTAGTAGCAGCATATCTTCCTGTAGCCCGACTTACGATCTTACATCGTCTTGTCTTCCATGCCCTGTAATCGACAGAAAAACAAATTCACATCTAGAATAAAAGCATTAATGTTTTTATCAGTATACTAGATTTGCAAACAAAGGTGGAGTAAACGATCACGTCGTTAGAAAACAGAGTTAACGAGGTTTAAGTGAAATCAAACAGTCAATTGTTACAAGTTTTACACCTCGTCTAGAGTTTACAGTCTTCGAGCTGGGAAAATTACATAACAAATGTGAATAACTAACTTGTATTTTTAATTATTAACTGAGACTTACTGACAACCGACAAAGATCGAAAATTTTAGCCGACAACCGACAAAGTTATGAAATTTTAACCGACAACCGACATTTGGACCCCCCCCCCCCCCTCCCTCCCCATTCAAACCCTCGTGTAGAGAAAAAGGCGAGACAGGGTGGTATGGCGGTATGGTGGGGAAGAAGGTGAGACGAGAAAAAATCGTCTGCAGATTCTTTCTTTTTAAAGGGGCATTGACACGATGATTTTGCTGTTTTAGGCCAATTCTGTGCTAAAATCATTACTTTAAGGCTTTAATCATAAATAAAAAGCTCCTGTAAAGCTACGACGGAGGTATCAAACGAATTTTATCAGAGAGAGCTGACCATAACAAATTTCTTGAGGATTTTTGGAACACTTAGCATCAAAACTTGAAAAAATTGGCCAATTTTTTCAAATTTCAATCCATTTTCATCCATGCCGTCCGTAGCGACAGGCGACAGGAAACAGTTTCCGTACTTTCAAATAGTCTTCGATAACAAAACTACACAATTAGTTTTGGAATTCAGTTGATGCGAAGGCACGTTCTAGCTTTTTATAAAGTTGCCAAATACCGTGACAATGCCCCTTTAATGTTTTCAAACCCTCCCTCAGCCCAACAACGGAGCACCTGATTGGTCAATTTGTGCCCGATGACAGATAGTTGACAGAATGGTAAATAAAACGTCATAAGTTTCACGCGAAGCATAACAAAGACAAGCGATGCAAGGCGCGGATCATCCCGATCATCAACACACGATCGTCTCGGAGAAGCTTAAACTGTTGTAAATCAGTTCTTTATAGGCTGAACAGGAACAAGCTGTTGTTGGTGTTCTTGACTCTCTGGTTCTGCAGTAGGAGTCTTGGCGAACTTTGGTTTTTCTCCGGTAGTTGAAGGTTTTGATTTACGCGCTTCCAGCGTTTTTGGGTCAGGAGTACCCGTCGGATCCGCTCCGCAAAATATCCGCTCAGCAGGCCAAAGTTGAGCTGGCTGGGAATCTTAGCAATAAACAGAATCTTCCTGAGAATTTAGCTCGTCGAGAGTTAACTAGCTGGAAAAATTTTTTTGTCGACAAAAATAGCTTACATTTTGGTATTACAGTTCAACTGGCTGAAAATTACATTCAGATGCGATCACTGTGAAATGACAGAAGTGTGAAACTCGACACTCTGACTTCTTGAAAAATGGTTACAATATAATGTTAGTTTGTTTAATATTAAAATTTATTTACCAGCAAACAATAGTGGTCTGTTCTGCTGTCATTTATGGAGTGAAATTGGATCAGTTTCCCGATCCCTTGATGCGTGCTCCCTCTTCCCCATGCGCGTTCAGTTGTATGTAAACCGTTGATCCGGTCGCTGAGAATCATCATCGGGCTCACATTCTACCTAGGTACCACCTCTCGCAGTCATCGGAAGTTGCTTCAACATCGGCTACGACGGGGTTTCAGAAACGGGCTAGCTCAACGGCGTTCCAATTTTTTTTTTTTTTGAAATTAACAGTAAGTTGTGCATTGTTCATAGTGCACAGACTCTTGAGGAATAACTTGGATTGGAAACGGGATCAGAAGTCCCAGATCTTCAGATAAAAGATAGTCCAACATGTTGAATTCTGTCGCCTTTTTAGTGTCCTCACCTCCAAAGCCAGCAACGGCAATCCCCAGAGAATGACGCGTCGTCGGTTTAACTACGGAAGCAAGCTTCTTAGGCTCTGCTTGCGAAATTCGCCCGATAAAAACATTTGATATTCCGGAAACATATTAAACGCAAAAGTTTTGAGCAAGGTTCATGATACTCCCGCAAGAAAAAAATTTTTTTGGAGAAGATACATTTTTATCTTAATTCTATAACATCACAATTTCTTGCCTTTTCCACTGGATGGTTTTCGATTAATTTTTTTGTTGTTGTTGCGTGACAGTGAAAACGATCTATTTTAGTTAATTAGATTATTTTGGCAAGTGTGAATGTCCTCAAAAACATCATGCAGAAGAGTCTGCAGACTGTTTTTCTTCTCGTGCGTGCTGCGCCCATGAAATGTAGTCTGCTTGCAGCCGGTTTTTTCTCTAAGGGTCACTTAGACGCCCGGGCTTAGACGAGTGTTTAGTCATCGCGAACGCAAAAGAGAGATATGGCAGTATGGCCGAGTAGGGAAGAAGGCGCGACGAGAAAAAACCGTCTGCGGCCTCTTTTTAACTTTTCGAACCCTCCGTCAGGGTTGTGCCTAAATCCTACCGCTCAGAAGGACAACCGAGGAGTACTAGGAGTGAGTTTCCGAGCCGAGGAGTTTTCGGAATTAGTCGGCTATTCCAATTTGGCGGACAATACTTTCTCATAATATGCCAATTGCCGGCGGTAAAACCATGTTGAGCAAGGAGTCAAGTATGTATTCATTTACCTGACATGTTAAGAGGAATGTGTAGAGCTTAAGGCCCAAAGCAATGAATTGTTCGGTAAATGCTGTAAATTTCTTTTGGTCTCTTCCCGTCAAGTTCGTAAACCGTCAACAATGTAGACATCTTGTAGTACATAAAACACTGTAGACGTCTTGTAGACGTCTTTGACTTAGGCACAAGAGTTTTTGAATACATCTTTCCTTTGTTTTCAGCCTTGCTCCTCTTTCTCACGTCTTTTAACAGCTTAAGTGACAACATTTCATCACCCATGATGTCACAACCTAAAAAGGGTTTTCAATTTTACCCGAAGTAGGCCTCAGTTTTTTCAGACCAAGGTTGAATGTTCATTTTTCCTCCATTCCAGAAGTCTCAAAATAAGCTGAATGTAAGTCAAAAAAACATTTTGGGTTCTTGGTTTTGAAAGTATTTTAATGTTTAATGTATGATTCCCACCCTCTTAAATATACCCACTTCTCACCCTTTCCTCTCTCCCCCCCCCCCTATTCTCCTGTTTTCCTACCTCCACCCCCCCATTAAAATTTTGCTCATGGGTACACAAATATGCAAACTATTCAATCTAAATAATTCCAGAGTAACTGAGGTTACACTTTGTTATTTGGAAAGCTTCATTTCAGAATTAACTTACCCTAAAAATTAGAAATACAGGAGGGAAATAGATTAAAAATGTTGCAATGTAAGTGGCTTTGTGAGTATGTCAAGTCAGTGTCCTTTAAGCAGCACATTTTGGTTAAATAAAGGATTTCCTAGAACCTATTTTGTTTAAAGGTAAACACCATTCGCAAATAAAAGACAATAAAAATAAATTTCCGTTACTTTGATTTGTGTTTATTCCATGAACATATAGTCTTACAATGATAGAAAGGAATAGTATCCGACTCTTAAAGTTAAGACTCCCTATGCGGAGATTCATCTATCCTTACACAGAGTATTAAAGTCACAAATATGTTTCACTAAATATTGATGTCTACCAAGAGACTATGAGGTGAGAGAACATATCCCTGTGCCCTATGATAATCTTTTTAAATCTATTTTAAGCTTCGCGTCACGCTGTCAAGGTTATTTTTAGTCTAGACGCCCGATCACGCAAGCAATGGCCAACGGTCATCAGGTTGTGTCTATCCAAATAAGAAATTGAAAATTTAGCGGGCTAAGAGAAAAAAAAAATCAGTTTGTTCAGTTGAACTGCCGCACTGTTAGCACTGGAAATCATTTTCAGAGCTGGGCAAGAAAATTATACGTGCTTCTCCGAAGCCGTAAAACAGAAGTCGTGTCATTCCCCAGCATGAATAATGAATGATTATCACAAAGTGCCAAGACTCGAATTCCTAACCTGCTTGAAAGTCGTTTCTCGGAAAGTGCCGAAAGGCTTGAAGCGAAAAGGATCTCTTTCGAAAGGTATTTTGAAGCGCACGACAGCTAAAATATTTGTTTCGCGTTTGTTAGAACTTTCACTCCAAAAAAAACGATGCAAATCTTTGTTTATTTAATATCGGAAGTGCTGTGTAATATTTACTGCTGACTAGAATTGCATTCCAATAAACACGCACGAAACTCGTTTCTCGAAAAGTATTGAACGGATTAAATCGTAAAACATCTCTTTGGAAAGGTTATTCAAAGCGCAGGACAGCACAATACTTGTTTCCCGTTTGTTAGAACTTTCGGTCCGAAAATCCCGGTGTAAATGTTTGCATATTTAATTTCGAAATTGCTTTGTAATATGAAACAGAGTTTCAGGGAGGTCCACGCCGAAAAAGGTGCTTCTCTGGAACGAACTAAAACATCGTTTGGATCGGTAGAGACCCTGAGAGAGACCTATCTGGAAAGCCTTTTAAAACTGCTGGTCAGAAAAATTATCTTCTATGTGTTTATCATGATTTTTACGTCGGAAATTAGTCTTGTCATTTCTCTGCATGACTGGTTCACAATAGCCGCTCTAGCTGCTGACAAGAATTGCATTCACAACACGCTCTAAAGTCGTTTCGCGAAAAGTACTAAAACGGCCTAAACAGAAAAAAGAGATCTCTTTGGAAAGCTCTTTCAAAGCGCCAGACAGTTAGAATTATTCTTCCTCTGACCTTACGAAATGCGCTTCGAAAATCCCGACGAAAAGTTTTTTGCGTAATTGATTAACTGCTAAAATTAAACCACAATGTTAGTACGTCATTTAAATTGGCCAATCAGGTGTCTTTCCTAAAATAGCCTCTCAGCTTGACCACGCGCTAAAATTAGATTTAAAAGGATTATCATGGGAAGAGGGCCATGTATGGGGGATGTGTTCTCTTAGATCATAGTCTCTTGTGTCTACAACATGAGCCCACTGGACACACAAGAAATGTGTCCCACTGCCTGACACTCTGTTTCACTTGGAGTGAATGGAAAATTAAATTGATGAAAGCATTGACATCAAGTGTCTGATAACCTTCATATAAATGTAACTCATCAATATTCTAGTCTCCATTATGACTTAAAGCATAAGAAGAAAACATCAAAATATTCTGCAAATAAAACTGTGCACGGACTTAAGTACACAAGCTGTCCCCGTGGCCAGTAGTATTTTCAAGATCCTACCGGCCAGAGGGACAAGATGACAGAACACTGAAAATATTTAACTCTAGAGTGATTGTAGCGTTATATTAAAGGAACGACCAATGGATCAAACCATTCTAGAAATAAAACTGTGCATGGACTTAAGTCCAATTACCTTATACACAAGCGTTCCCTCTGGCCGGTAGTATTTTCAAGATCCCATCAGCCAGAGGGACAAGGTCAAAGACTGACTGAAAATATTTAACTGTAGAGTGATTAATAGTGTAGTATAAAAGTGAGGAACATGTATCACACCATTCTACAAATAAAACTGTGCATGGACTTTGGTCAAATTACCTTATACACAAGTTGTCCCTCTGACCGATAGTATTTTAAGATCCTACCGGTCAGAGGGACAAGATGACAGAAAACTGAAAACTTTAAACTGTAGAGTGATTCTAGTGTAAAATAAAACTAAAAAGCAACGTATCAAACTATTCTAGAAATAAAACTGTGGATGGACTCGAGTCCAATTACCTTATACACAAGTTGTCCCTCTAGCCGGTAGATCACAGAAAACTGAAAATATTACTGTAGAGAGATCCTAGTGTAGTATGAAGGTAAAGGCCAATGTATAAAACTATTCTACAAATAAAACTGTGCTTGCACTCAAGTCCAGTTACCTTATACACAAGCTGTCCCTCTGGCTGGTAGTATTTTCAAGATCTCATCAGCCAGAGGGACAAGGTCACAGAACACTGAAAATAGTTAACTGTAGAGTGATTTTAGTGTAATAGAAAAGCCGAAGAGCAATGTATAAAACTATTCTACGAATAAAACTGTGCATGGACTTGAGTCCAATTACCTTATATACAAGCTGTCCCTCTGGCTGGTAGTAATTAAAAGATCCTACCGGCCAGAAGGACAAGATCACAGAGAACTGAAAATATTTTGGGAGAATGATTCTAGTGTAGTATGAAACTAAAGGACAACGTATAAAACTATTCTTCAAATAAAACTGTGCATAGACTTGAGTCCAATTACTTTATACACAA
>JAHPZR010046434.1:0-20019 GCA_019787425.1 Platygyra sinensis
CGTCATTTCTATAGTAACTGTGTTTATACACAAAGCTTAAGCCAACTAAAATTTCTTCCTTTTGACAGAAATATCTTGAGGGCGCTTTGCTAATGACCCAACATGATGTTTTGAGGAGACTTGTTAGAACAAAAACGCATAACCCTGATAAAATAGTCCAATAACCTTTCAATCCTCGTGTTTTGTACCCAGATGTAATGAGGGTATGAGTTTTTAGTGGGTCTTAGGATTGAAGGGAGAATTTCACTATTGTTCGTAAATGGTTAATATAAAGACTTAATCGAAGCTTGAAACAAAATGTCTCTACCAGTGCGTATAAGATGTATATTAAACCTGTTGTTATGTATGATTGATTCCTAGGTTGCCATGCTGTTTTTAAATATATTTAGAAAACAGTCCTAAGAAATCGTGTTTTATAACTCGATGGAGACACAGAACTAGCGCGCGATGTTGACGTAGTGATGGCGCGAGCAAAGAGAATTTACATTTTGATAATCAAAGACTTAAGTTAACAAGTTGTTTTCCTTTTTCTCGTCGCGGTGTTTTCTAAAAGAAATAAAAAACATGTACTCCGTGTTTCTATCTCCCAAACTTCCACTCGTTTTTCTATTTAACAATTAGATTATGACCTCGAGAATTCTATCGCGTGATAGTTGACGAGGGCTGCGCCCTCGTCAACTATCGCGCGATAGAAAGCGAGAGCGAATAATCTAATTGTTTTAGTATGAATCTACTAGTCGTTCAAAACGTAATCTAAATCTTCTTCTCATCACTTCTCAAACTCATTAATTATTCATGCAGCTCTTACCCAGCCAGAGCATCTTATTCTGGTCAGGTGAATGAGTTTAGAAACCCAATGAAAAACCCTGGTGGGGGGGGGGGAGGTTACTCCCTTATAAGAGCTTAATGGGGACGTGCGGGATTTTTGTCTTAAACAGGGTATCGAATTTGTCATTTTTTGTCTTAATCAGGGTATCGGTTTATCAATTTTTGTCTTAATCTGCATATTCATAAAGCAACAAAAACACGTGACGATTAACAACTTTATTTACTCGCACATTTTACGAAACAAACTTTAAACCTAAATTATTTATTGCTAACGTTGAATGTATTGGTATAGTTGTTAAACTACCCAAAACAGAAAAGCTCATTCTTTTACTAAATTTAAATTCTCGCTCGATGGTGGCGACCTCGTGTTTTGGTCCACTTTCAACATTGCTGTACACTTCCGACCTAAATTGGCATTGACGTTAGAAATTTTATCACACCAAATGCACACGTTACCTCAGAATTGCGCTAGCCACACACTTTTCCTCTTCTTCGCTAGTTTAAGGAGGTCTAAATCTGCACTTTTCCATTTGCTCTGTGAAGCAACGTGTTCGCTCGGAACTGACAAACAGCTAGGTAACAACGTGTAGGCCTCTCCAGATTCTGCTCGGCAACTTTTCAGCAACTTTTAGGATTTTGAGCAACTTTTTTGTCACAGAGCAACTTCTAGCAATTTTTTGGAAAACTAGCACTTTTTTGGTAACTTTTGGGCTTTTTAACCTATTTTGGACCAAAATGCTGAATAACCCCCTTTTCTTGTTAAATAAACAAGTTTAAATTCTAAACATCTTTCTAGTAAAACTCACATTTTACCCTTTGAATGAGTATCATGTGGAGTTGTGGACGTGGTAATTAATTACAAGAAGTGGGTTAGCCTTAACCCGTTCCCAGGGCTTTTCCCTTCTCGTGAGGGCCGCCCGCCGTAAAAAAAATATCTGTATTCAACAGACACCTTTATTAAGGTAATTCCTTAGTATTGCATTGCGCATCCCTACTGCGTCATCAGCGCGCGCACACGAGCGCGTGCACGTGCAAAATTAAACGTAAGAGATTTCCCTCAAACTAAACTCGATAACGCAATAAATTCTCCTTTTCTCTTAAACGAGCACGGTGACCCCCGATCTTTCTTTTAGGTATTTGCTAAGAACAGTCTAATGAAAAACATATTTGAAGAGGAAAAAAAGTTTGATAGTAGACCATGATTTTTTTTGGAAAATAGTTCCCAACTGGGTGTATTTTGGCCAAGGCGAGGACTTCAAGTTAGCCACGGAACTGTCCGAAAAAGTGCAATATTCCCGCAACCAGGCAATCAAAAACGGCTTAAATGAAGCAATACTGCTTATGTCAAAAAATGAAGCTTTAGTTTCAAGACAGAACTTTGTTCCTTTCAAGTAACCAAGATTTAACTCTGCGTGAAGGTGATTCGAACTTTTAACACGAAACCAGTAAAAATACCCCATTTTAAGAGCTTGCTGACGCGTAAGCAAGCACGGTGACCCCATTTTTTATTGCATTTTTATAATGTTCATACCATGAATGTTCATTACGCCAAGTTTCAAAAAAAGTTTGACAGTAGAACAATTTCAAGGGAATTACCTTAAGCGGACGCGGAAAGCTTAAACTTGACTTTTATGCTCTTTTCTATTGTTTGAAACCTATATCAAACACTGTTAAAGGATCCTTGATTTTTTGTCCACGTTTTAGTGATCGGGCATATAAGTTTGCCAACAAACTGAGCTGTCACAGAAATGAAATATTTTGTTATTCGCGTTTGTTTGTAAAGAACTTTAGTTCTCATTTGACTTTGTAAATTTTCACGTGATACGATATATAAAGATACTGTTACTGCATACTTTAATCGCTTTACCTCACTATACTTGTAACTGTTTATAGAAATACAGTATTTGCCGTTCAAGGGAATACTCTTTGACTTTTCCAAGGTCTTTTAATACTGATGAATACTAATATGACTCTTTTAAGGCGAATTCTAGCTGAGGGAGCCTGTTTTCAACTGACACCCTGTATTTAGCCGACACTAGGAAATATAAAGGTCCCGTGGGTGTCTGCCTAATGCGTGTTTGACTGTACTAGAAAACTCAGAAGGTTACTCTCGCTTAAATGTGTATTATTTCTGCTATATTTGCAGGGTAGAGAGACCGGGAGCGTCAACAAAGGAAAAAAGATGGTCAAGTTTAAGTTAAATTGTGATGCAATAATTCAATTGTATTTAAGATGTTAAAATGATAAAATGAGAAAGACTTTCGTTTCTAGTTAGAAAATAAAACAATTTTTGTTTCCAGGTCTTTTGATCTTTATTTGATTGAATCAGTTTGTTTAATAGACCATTGCATAGATGTCTGCTCGGTGACCTGGCCTTCAGTTTTAATGGCAGCGAGGCTGGAGGTGACCTTGCTTTGATTCAGACCCCTCTGCTTTTGTCATGTAAATGCACCTTTTTAGCATAAAAACAACTTGATTTATACAACAAAAGCAGTGAGGTCTGTATCAAAACAAGGTCACTTCCAGCCTCGCTACCATCCAGGGTCACTTCTAGTCGCTGCTATTTAAAGGTCAGGTCACTGAGCAGATAAATGTAAAATGGTCTATTCAAGTACCTTCACTTAATTAAGAAACATCTAAAAGCGCTTTCCTTTGACTTTGAATCTTTTTTGTTGCTTGGTAATCAGATTACAACGAAAGAAACATTTTGGAAAATGAATCGTGCCTACAAGCACGCCAATTTTTATCTCTCTTGTAAAAATATCGGAAAAATTTCTTTTTAATGCAGCTGAAGTTTTGGTTCGATTGTTTACTTTTCCAGTGCTCCCACGGGCGAATGAAAGCTCCAAACAACTTGAGAAAGACGGGCGAAAGAAATAGAAAAGCTGTGAATACTTACTTTGTACGCATGCCCAAAGAATAAAACATGATGATATCTCGAAGTGGGGGGAGTGTTCGTTGTCATGATGAAATAAGATCTTTGAGGGTTAGACTATACAATCTGTTAAAACAACGACCAGAAATTAGCATTTGTCTTGAAGTGTTGAATTGTCGTGTTTGGGCGAAATGCAGACGGTCAGGGGATAAAAGTCATAGGATGAAAGTGTTAGCTATAATTAAGAGTGACTCGGTATGGAATATAGTATAAGACTAGTAATAGTTATCACTAAAGCTGCCCCCGCTTTCTTTTATTTCTGCTCATTGAAACAATAATATTGAACGTTATTGTTCTAGTCTGATACTAAAAAAAAAACAATTGTCTTGATATGCACTCTTTTTTATATAAGAATATATTTTGACGTGACATCTTGGCCTCGCTACGAAAAGTGGTGTCCAGAGCACATGCACAATGTGCTGAACGCGATCCAGATCCAGAAACCAAACACTTGTACTTGATAGCCTAATAAATTCTAAATAAAACGAAAATGCCATAAGCTATAATGTAAGAATAATACAAGAACATTTTCAGCCTAAAATCGGCAGAAAAATAAGAATATTCAGTCTGGGCCGGAAAAATAACATCCTTAGAAAAGAAAAGAATGTACGAGCAAATGTATCTCGAAAGCACAACCGAAGTGAAATGTAAACAAAAGTATCGCGTTACAGTCGCCATATATGCAAATTAGAGTCAAGCTCTTTTTGTCCTCAATGAAAACGCCGCAAAACATTTACATTTGGATCCCTGCCGTAAGATTACTCAGTGAAAATAAGCCATCCAAATAAACGAGATGCCAAAGGAATATTTCAAACTTTATTCCTCCAGAGCTAACATTTGAGAGAACCTAAAACATATCTTGCAATATCAAGAGAAAAAAACCGGCAAAAAAACAGAGGTGTCAAACTCTGCAAATTACAAGCGGATAACAGCGGAAGCCACACAGAAATATGACCTCTAACGGCTTTACTCTGACGAAATGTCTCCCTGAAAACACAGGATTAGTGCTTAGCGAAATATTCAAAGATCCTCCGATCGTACCATACAAAAGGGGCAAAACTTCCTAAGCGGCTACTACACGTGAATGGGAGTCGCGCAGGCCTGTCACCTTATTGTTATCCTTGGGTAATTCTGACGATCGGAAGGTACTGTACTGATTTAGCTATTTAGTCGCAAATGAACCACACTGGCCTCGAATTTCGATCTAGTATACTTCAGGACTCTCTGAGCTGTTTTTCCCCCAAAATCCATCTTCAGGATCTCTGAAAGCGTTTTAGATCATAATCTCGGCCATTTCGAAGCGAACTTATTTGATCGCGCTGAAATAGTAATGGAGGCCGGCAAATACAAATGCTTTTCAGGGACGCTTGAACTCGAGATCTGAACCAAGGACAAAGCTCGTGGCGAAGACGCCGATCCCGCAAGTCCTCGCGCCCGTGTCCCTTTGCTGGCCTCCCATGAGCGTTTGCGGGAAAAACGTCGATACCTTGCGGGCATGCAAGCGATCAAATCGAGATTTTTTGCGGCTATATACCGGAAATACCTACATTCTCTCTTCTTCTCTCTCTATTACGCGGGGAGTCCTAAGGTGCCTCCTCGGGTTTTTGGCCCTCTGGGGCCAAAAACCTTGCGGGGGCAATAATTCTAAACCATTATTTCTTTTTTTTTTTTTTTATCATGATTAGATGTCGAATTAGACTCCACTGAAAAACAGTCGCTCTTTGACTGATGCTCATTTCTGCTTGGTCCTACCGCTGTCTAAATATTGGCTTAACGCATGCATCAAACAATTACCCTGTTCGTTGAAACACCAACCACAAAGTAAACTTATTTTTAGTACTTCGTCAAGAGTCTTCGAACGAGAACCGAAAAAACTTGCTCGAAGAAAAAAGCGAAGCACATAAGTGGGATAATTCGGCGTTCACCCTCTTAGTGAAACTGATAATAACATTTATTGCTTTTAATCAGCAACGAGGTATACCGACGAAACACACTCTTTAGACGATTTGGTCATACACTGAAACATTACATACGACATAAGATATATGCTGATACAGGATTAAAATAACGCCTTAAGTCGCTTATTCTAGCCTTCCCATCTCAGAGTCGCTCCAGTTATCAGGAACCGAAATTTATATTTCAGAAAATAATTCTTAAATTTATGAATACATCGAGGGCATTCATTGAAACCCGCTGAGAATCTGCGTAGGACTAGGGCGCACGTCTAACAAATACTACTTGGTTCAGTGTTCGTACAGACGCGCTCGTCTCAAATTTCCTTCGTGCGGGTTAATGCTTGGTTGGTGCAACGATTAAAATTAAGATATGATAGGTTGTTCTAGAATCCCGACAGCTCAGATTGAAAAAAGTTCGAGCCATGAAGAGTGTGACATCACTTGTTCATTGTCAGTAATAATTGTTGAAACAGAGGAGGAAAAGGACTTTTGATGGAATAGAAAAGGAACAGAAGGCAATAGAACTGATAATTTTCGCAAAGTTACCGGACACTCGGGCCTGACAGCTGACACGTCATGATTAAGGCAAAATTCGGACACCTGACGCTGTTATTTTATTTCCCCTTCAGCTGCTAGAAGGTTCACAACCTCAAACAAGAATGAAGAACATTCTGAGTGTTCTTGTCGCCATTCTCTTTGGCTTCGGACATCCCACCAGCTCCACAGGTTTGTAAAAAACAAAACAAAAAAACAAAGAAAACATTTGTTCCATATAACTTAGTTAAATTTCGGACACGGACAAAATAAAATGCGACTAACTTAATTATTACACTAAATGTATTCTGTTTAATGCTCAAGTGTGCTTTTATCGAGTACAACTAAAGATAAGTCGCGCTTTGTAGAACTTTCAGTAACAAACTTGAATTTTCTTTCCTTGAAATTATTTGGCCCTCAGGAAAAAAAAGGAAATAAAGTCGTTAAGAATTGCTCGTCCTCCATGTTCTTGTCCTGGTAGTAATTTCAAACAGAAAAGCAGGAGGAAACCCCTTTTTAAGTTCAGTAAACTCTTGACAAAGGATATGGTATCTGAAGGGGGACCTTTTAAGATCAGTGAAAAGTAAAGTTGTGAGAAGTCTTGGAATAAAACCTTGCGTAGGTCGGAAAAGGATATGCCGCTTGATAATTGTCTCCGCAAGTTTTCTGTGTCTCTCCTGTTTATCGGTGAATCTGTAATCGGGCAAATGTAAGCATTATAGCAATTGTGGGCGGTAACTGCGATGTTTTTTAATTTTTTGGTCGTCCTAAAGCCGGATAGAAAGTGTAAAAACTGTAACTACAAAGCACTCTACCCACGACGGCAGGTGCACAGTAAATGTGACTATTCAATTAAAATAGAAGAAGGCTTCCTTTTTCATTTTGCTTAAATGAATTCTCGTCACGCGCTCCAACTTTCAATGGCGATGTTAATCGGTTCATCGGAAGCACCTTTCAGATACGTTGTTCCTAACATGCTTGGTTTGACAAGATAAGGATGTCGACCTGATGTCAGTTGTAGCTAGGTAATGTTAAGGAGCCAACTGAAGAAACTTGCGAGCTCCTTAATTACCTTGTATCATAATGGCCTCTTTTGATCAGAGGTGAGAATTATGATTAATTAACTTTCTCGGATGCCCATTTCAAGTTGTCTTTTCGAGCTTGATCCAAGTTCGAAAAATGAATGCATTTGTTTTTCAAGTAACATAAGCTCATGTCACCCGGGCGGCTGGGTTTACCGTATATCTGCGCATAAACCGTTGTCAAGGAAAGATCATCGCTAAACGCTTGGAATACAAGAGAAAGGCGGAATCGTTACAATCGTTTTTGTTTTTAGAAACTAGATCGGCACAAATGTTATTGCGTATACCAAGGTGAATACCAAACGACAGGGAAGAATAAATTTGATTCTTAATAAAACTCACCAATTGGACATGCAGTGGACAAATATTTAAAGAAGACGTGGCTAGATGTTTGTACGTCAGTGCCAAACCAAATATATTGGGTGGGACTTCAAGTTGTTGAGATCAAATTTCTCCTTTTGTTACACTTAATCACCAAGAGAGTTTTGCGCGTCTCTTGAAGGTTGCTTCGTATAATTATTGCTTTCTAAAGAACCAGAATACCAATTTTGTTTTGCCAAGGTTCTAGGCCCAGTTGTTTAAAGCACAATTTACTTAACCGACGATTAGCGAAAATTTTTATTTCAACTTTTTCCGCATTGAAACATTTCGGTGATGCTTTCTGTTTGTATGTTCCTACACAAAGCTTAAACATTAGCATTCAAAAACAAAAGCACTGAGAAACATAACATGTTATAAAAGAAAATTTAATACTTCGTTTACCTTTAAAAATCTTGGGTAAGCGTTCGGCGTTATACGGCTTTCAAACAACCCGGAGTTCAGTATACTCCTGACGTAACGGAAGAAACCCGATACTTGTGTTTACATCTAAAACCTGACCCACACTGACAACCCGTAAGACTAATTAGAAAACAGTCCTAAGAAAATACGCATGCTGATTGGTTAGAAATCGTGTTTCTATTTTACAAATAGAGTCCATGTTGCTGTGCGTCTGTTCACTAATAGATCACAGATAATATCAAAATGTGGTAAGAGCAAAAAAGTGGCACACGAGGCGATAGCCGAGTGCGTCACTGATGTTCTTACCACATTTTGACGTCTTCTGTGATCTATTACTGAACATTACTGTTACATTGGCATTGATAAACTGGAACACGCTTAAATTTATCGATGAAGTAAGCGCACGAAAAAGCTATGTTAATTTTAGCATAATTTTAATATTCTCCCGTGATCAATACATTTCGCCACACTACCTAAATACAAATTTGCAGATTAAGGGAACTTTTGACCCTTCTTTCCACGCTAGGGAAAAGACTGTTTACAATAAATTACAAAGCTCCACCTCGAGTGACAAAGAACAAGAAGGATAGTGAAGATGTTTTTATAGGAGTATAAGACCGTAAAAGGGCAAAAACTTGTGTTCGAGCAATGTGTTCAATTAATGTTATCAATACGTTAAGTCAATCACGAATAAAACGAATAAATGTATATTTTAAAATGTGAATCAACGAAATGTATTGATCAAGGAGAATGTTGCACACAGATATGAATATTTTAGCATAATTGTTTTTATATCGGGCCATGATTTTGTAACACAACTTTTTCGTGGGTTCGAGCGCTTACATCATCGACATATTTAAACGTTTTCCAGTGCAGTGTATCCATGATAATGAAACTTGGAAATTACATTGACAACATTATCAGGCATACATGGTTAATGTTTTAAAAAAAAACTATCGAGCCGTTTTTGAGATTTTCGAAGAAGTGCTAAAAATCCAAAAATTGCTCTAAATTTATTATGGCAGTGATGTTGAGTGATTTCTAACACTGTAAATTAATGTTTGTGTGAGTTTAAACTAAAATTGAATTGAATTGAATTGAACTGATCATGAATTGAGAAGAAGACTCGTTCTCGAGATCAAGAAAACACAAACCAAGAAAACTTTTAAGGCCTCAAGACATAACTTCAATGCACATTTGGGAGTCTTTTATAGCAATTTTATTAAAATAGTGTTCTTTTTTCAATCCATTTAATTAATTTCTTCAAACTATAAGCGTGGTTTGAAATGTTTTCGCGATTTAATCGAAAAGAAACAAACAGAATTTCTTCATTTTTGCATATTTCCTTTGCCATACATCGTAATTTCAGAAATTGGCATCAGCTTTTCTATAACAGATCTGGTTTTAACAAAATTTATGCTTTGTTGATTTTTATTTTTTTTAGGGCTTCCCTTGGCCGAAAACTAGGAGAGTGGTCAATCTCGGGAGTGAGACTCCGAGAAATCTTGTTAATGTCACCAAAGTTAATCTTACCAGCTTGGTTTTAAATGGTGAAAAAATAAAGGCAATCGGCTGACCCCAATCTTTTGGCACTGCCCGGTTTTCTCTGACAATGACTCGTGCAAATTAAAATTTGCACGAGTGAGTTTTTCAAAAAGCTGAAATTGCACGAGCTGCTTCGGCGAGTGCAATTTCAGCTTTTTGAAAAACTCACAAGTGCAAATTAGTTTCAAATTGAACGAGAAAAACCGTATGATTACTTATTAATAATACAAACATGAAAAAATTCGCGCGGAAAAAGTGCCGAAAGATGTTTCTTGAAGCCGTTTACTTCGCATTCAAGAAAACTTTTTTTCAGTTTCTGTGCAAGATTTTTGTCATTGCTTTACTGAGATCACTGGCCTACAAAAATTTCTCACTGTCTTTCTGTAAATCATAATCCAGAATTACGATGTATAATTTGCACTGGTGTTACTGCTGTCAGCCAATCAGAATCGAGTAATTTTTTCATGTGTATTATAATAATAATAATAATAATAATAATAATAATAGTGATAGTGATAGTGATAGTGATAGTGATAGTGATAGTGATAGTGATAGTGATAGTGATGGTGATAGTGATAGTGATAGTGATAGTGATAGTGATAGTGATAGTGATAATGATAATGATAATATTGATATTAATAATAAGTATAAAAAGCTAGCCAAAGAATTGAGAAGAATGTGGGAAGTGAAAACCAATGTCGTACCACGCGGCTATCGATGTGAAAATGACACCAGTTGTTGGAAAAAGAAAGTTTAGTTGAATGTGTTCTTTAAGGCTTTCTATATTTCCATGGAAACGGGATACCAAAAAAAATAAAAAATCAACAAAGCATAAATTTTTGTTAAAACCAGATCTGTTATAGAAAAGCTGATGCCAATTTCTGAAATTACGATGTATGGCAAAGGAAATATGCAAAAATGAAGAAATTCTGTTTGTTTCTTTTCGATTAAATCGCGAAAACATTTCAAACCACGCTTATAGTTTGAAGAAATTAATTAAATGGATTGAAAAAAGAACACTATTTTAATAAAATTGCTATAAAAGACTCCCAAATGTGCATTGAAGTTATGTCTTGAGGCCTTAAAAGTTTTCTTGGTTTGTGTTTTCTTGATCTCGAGAACGAGTCTTCTTCTCAATTCATGATCAGTTCAATTCAATTCAATTCAATTTTAGTTTAAACTCACACAAACATTAATTTACAGTGTTAGAAATCACTCAACATCACTGCCATAATAAATTTAGAGCAATTTTTGGATTTTTAGCACTTCTTCGAAAATCTCAAAAACGGCTCGATAGTTTTTTTTTAAAACATTAACCATGTATGCCTGATAATGTTGTCAATGTAATTTCCAAGTTTCATTATCATGGATACACTGCACTGGAAAACGTTTAAATATGTCGATGATGTAAGCGCTCGAACCCACGAAAAAGTTGTGTTACAAAATCATGGCCCGATATAAAAACAATTATGCTAAAATATTCATATCTGTGTGCAACATTCTCCCTTGATCAATACATTTCGTTGATTCACATTTTAAAATATACATTTATTCGTTTTATTCGTGATTGACTTAACGTATTGATAACATTAATTGAACACATTGCTCGAACACAAGTTTTTGCCCTTTTACGGTCTTATACTCCTATAAAAACATCTTCACTATCCTTCTTGTTCTTTGTCACTCGAGGTGGAGCTTTGTAATTTATTGTAAACAGTCTTTTCCCTAGCGTGGAAAGAAGGGTCAAAAGTTCCCTTAATCTGCAAATTTGTATTTAGGTAGTGTGGCGAAATGTATTGATCACGGGAGAATATTAAAATTATGCTAAAATTAACATAGCTTTTTCGTGCGCTTACTTCATCGATAAATTTAAGCGTGTTCCAGTTTATCAATGCCAATGTAACAGTAATGTTCAGTAATAGATCACAGAAGACGTCAAAATGTGGTAAGAACATCAGTGACGCACTCGGCTATCGCCTCGTGTGCCACTTTTTTGCTCTTACCACATTTTGATATTATCTGTGATCTATTAGTGAACAGACGCACAGCAACATGGACTCTATTTGTAAAATAGAAACACGATTTCTAACCAATCAGCATGCGTATTTTCTTAGGACTGTTTTCTAATTAGTCTTACGGGTTGTCAGTGTGGGTCAGGTTTTAGATGTAAACACAAGTATCGGGTTTCTTCCGTTACGTCAGGAGTATACTGAACTCCGGGTTGTTTGAAAGCCGTATAACGCCGAACGCTTACCCAAGATTTTTAAAGGTAAACGAAGTATTAAATTTTCTTTTATAACATGTTATGTTTCTCAGTGCTTTTGTTTTTGAATGCTAATGTTTAAGCTTTGTGTAGGAACATACAAACAGAAAGCATCACCGAAATGTTTCAATGCGGAAAAAGTTGAAATAAAAATTTTCGCTAATCGTCGGTTAAGTAAATTGTGCTTTAAACAACTGGGCCTAGAACCTTGGCAAAACAAAATTGGTATTCTGGTTCTTTAGAAAGCAATAATTATACGAAGCAACCTTCAAGAGACGCGCAAAACTCTCTTGGTGATTAAGTGTAACAAAAGGAGAAATTTGATCTCAACAACTTGAAGTCCCACCCAATATATTTGGTTTGGCACTGACGTACAAACATCTAGCCACGTCTTCTTTAAATATTTGTCCACTGCATGTCCAATTGGTGAGTTTTATTAAGAATCAAATTTATTCTTCCCTGTCGTTTGGTATTCACCTTGGTATACGCAATAACATTTGTGCCGATCTAGTTTCTAAAAACAAAAACGATTGTAACGATTCCGCCTTTCTCTTGTATTCCAAGCGTTTAGCGATGATCTTTCCTTGACAACGGTTTATGCGCAGATATACGGTAAACCCAGCCGCCCGGGTGACATGAGCTTATGTTACTTGAAAAACAAATGCATTCATTTTTCGAACTTGGATCAAGCTCGAAAAGACAACTTGAAATGGGCATCCGAGAAAGTTAATTAATCATAATTCTCACCTCTGATCAAAAGAGGCCATTATGATACAAGGTAATTAAGGAGCTCGCAAGTTTCTTCAGTTGGCTCCTTAACATTACCTAGCTACAACTGACATCAGGTCGACATCCTTATCTTGTCAAACCAAGCATGTTAGGAACAACGTATCTGAAAGGTGCTTCCGATGAACCGATTAACATCGCCATTGAAAGTTGGAGCGCGTGACGAGAATTCATTTAAGCAAAATGAAAAAGGAAGCCTTCTTCTATTTTAATTGAATAGTCACATTTACTGTGCACCTGCCGTCGTGGGTAGAGTGCTTTGTAGTTACAGTTTTTACACTTTCTATCCGGCTTTAGGACGACCAAAAAATTAAAAAACATCGCAGTTACCGCCCACAATTGCTATAATGCTTACATTTGCCCGATTACAGATTCACCGATAAACAGGAGAGACACAGAAAACTTGCGGAGACAATTATCAAGCGGCATATCCTTTTCCGACCTACGCAAGGTTTTATTCCAAGACTTCTCACAACTTTACTTTTCACTGATCTTAAAAGGTCCCCCTTCAGATACCATATCCTTTGTCAAGAGTTTACTGAACTTAAAAAGGGGTTTCCTCCTGCTTTTCTGTTTGAAATTACTACCAGGACAAGAACATGGAGGACGAGCAATTCTTAACGACTTTATTTCCTTTTTTTTCCTGAGGGCCAAATAATTTCAAGGAAAGAAAATTCAAGTTTGTTACTGAAAGTTCTACAAAGCGCGACTTATCTTTAGTTGTACTCGATAAAAGCACACTTGAGCATTAAACAGAATACATTTAGTGTAATAATTAAGTTAGTCGCATTTTATTTTGTCCGTGTCCGAAATTTAACTAAGTTATATGGAACAAATGTTTTCTTTGTTTTTTTGTTTTGTTTTTTACAAACCTGTGGAGCTGGTGGGATGTCCGAAGCCAAAGAGAATGGCGACAAGAACACTCAGAATGTTCTTCATTCTTGTTTGAGGTTGTGAACCTTCTAGCAGCTGAAGGGGAAATAAAATAACAGCGTCAGGTGTCCGAATTTTGCCTTAATCATGACGTGTCAGCTGTCAGGCCCGAGTGTCCGGTAACTTTGCGAAAATTATCAGTTCTATTGCCTTCTGTTCCTTTTCTATTCCATCAAAAGTCCTTTTCCTCCTCTGTTTCAACAATTATTACTGACAATGAACAAGTGATGTCACACTCTTCATGGCTCGAACTTTTTTCAATCTGAGCTGTCGGGATTCTAGAACAACCTATCATATCTTAATTTTAATCGTTGCACCAACCAAGCATTAACCCGCACGAAGGAAATTTGAGACGAGCGCGTCTGTACGAACACTGAACCAAGTAGTATTTGTTAGACGTGCGCCCTAGTCCTACGCAGATTCTCAGCGGGTTTCAATGAATGCCCTCGATGTATTCATAAATTTAAGAATTATTTTCTGAAATATAAATTTCGGTTCCTGATAAATGGAGCGACTCTGAGATGGGAAGGCTAGAATAAGCGACTTAAGGCGTTATTTTAATCCTGTATCAGCATATATCTTATGTCGTATGTAATGTTTCAGTGTATGACCAAATCGTCTAAAGAGTGTGTTTCGTCGGTATACCTCGTTGCTGATTAAAAGCAATAAATGTTATTATCAGTTTCACTAAGAGGGTGAACGCCGAATTATCCCACTTATGTGCTTCGCTTTTTTCTTCGAGCAAGTTTTTCGGTTCTCGTTCGAAGACTCTTGACGAAGTACTAAAAATAAGTTTACTTTGTGGTTGGTGTTTCAACGAACAGGGTAATTGTTTGATGCATGCGTTAAGCCAATATTTAGACAGCGGTAGGACCAAGCAGAAATGAGCATCAGTCAAAGAGCGACTGTTTTTCAGTGGAGTCTAATTCGACATCTAATCATGATAAAAAAAAAAAAAGAAATAATGGTTTAGAATTATTGCCCCCGCAAGGTTTTTGGCCCCAGAGGGCCAAAAACCCGAGGAGGCACCTTAGGACTCCCCGCGTAATAGAGAGAGAAGAAGAGAGAATGTAGGTATTTCCGGTATATAGCCGCAAAAAATCTCGATTTGATCGCTTGCATGCCCGCAAGGTATCGACGTTTTTCCCGCAAACGCTCATGGGAGGCCAGCAAAGGGACACGGGCGCGAGGACTTGCGGGATCGGCGTCTTCGCCACGAGCTTTGTCCTTGGTTCAGATCTCGAGTTCAAGCGTCCCTGAAAAGCATTTGTATTTGCCGGCCTCCATTACTATTTCAGCGCGATCAAATAAGTTCGCTTCGAAATGGCCGAGATTATGATCTAAAACGCTTTCAGAGATCCTGAAGATGGATTTTGGGGGAAAAACAGCTCAGAGAGTCCTGAAGTATACTAGATCGAAATTCGAGGCCAGTGTGGTTCATTTGCGACTAAATAGCTAAATCAGTACAGTACCTTCCGATCGTCAGAATTACCCAAGGATAACAATAAGGTGACAGGCCTGCGCGACTCCCATTCACGTGTAGTAGCCGCTTAGGAAGTTTTGCCCCTTTTGTATGGTACGATCGGAGGATCTTTGAATATTTCGCTAAGCACTAATCCTGTGTTTTCAGGGAGACATTTCGTCAGAGTAAAGCCGTTAGAGGTCATATTTCTGTGTGGCTTCCGCTGTTATCCGCTTGTAATTTGCAGAGTTTGACACCTCTGTTTTTTTGCCGGTTTTTTTCTCTTGATATTGCAAGATATGTTTTAGGTTCTCTCAAATGTTAGCTCTGGAGGAATAAAGTTTGAAATATTCCTTTGGCATCTCGTTTATTTGGATGGCTTATTTTCACTGAGTAATCTTACGGCAGGGATCCAAATGTAAATGTTTTGCGGCGTTTTCATTGAGGACAAAAAGAGCTTGACTCTAATTTGCATATATGGCGACTGTAACGCGATACTTTTGTTTACATTTCACTTCTGTTGTGCTTTCGAGATACATTTGCTCGTACATTCTTTTCTTTTCTAAGGATGTTATTTTTCCGGCCCAGACTGAATATTCTTATTTTTCTGCCGATTTTAGGCTGAAAATGTTCTTGTATTATTCTTACATTATAGCTTATGGCATTTTCGTTTTATTTAGAATTTATTAGGCTATCAAGTACAAGTGTTTGGTTTCTGGATCTGGATCGCGTTCAGCACATTGTGCATGTGCTCTGGACACCACTTTTCGTAGCGAGGCCAAGATGTCACGTCAAAATATATTCTTATATAAAAAAGAGTGCATATCAAGACAATTGTTTTTTTTTTAGTATCAGACTAGAACAATAACGTTCAATATTATTGTTTCAATGAGCAGAAATAAAAGAAAGCGGGGGCAGCTTTAGTGATAACTATTACTAGTCTTATACTATATTCCATACCGAGTCACTCTTAATTATAGCTAACACTTTCATCCTATGACTTTTATCCCCTGACCGTCTGCATTTCGCCCAAACACGACAATTCAACACTTCAAGACAAATGCTAATTTCTGGTCGTTGTTTTAACAGATTGTATAGTCTAACCCTCAAAGATCTTATTTCATCATGACAACGAACACTCCCCCCACTTCGAGATATCATCATGTTTTATTCTTTGGGCATGCGTACAAAGTAAGTATTCACAGCTTTTCTATTTCTTTCGCCCGTCTTTCTCAAGTTGTTTGGAGCTTTCATTCGCCCGTGGGAGCACTGGAAAAGTAAACAATCGAACCAAAACTTCAGCTGCATTAAAAGAAATTTTTCCGATATTTTTACAAGAGAGATAAAAATTGGCGTGCTTGTAGGCACGATTCATTTTCCAAAATGTTTCTTTCGTTGTAATCTGATTACCAAGCAACAAAAAAGATTCAAAGTCAAAGGAAAGCGCTTTTAGATGTTTCTTAATTAAGTGAAGGTACTTGAATAGACCATTTTACATTTATCTGCTCAGTGACCTGACCTTTAAATAGCAGCGACTAGAAGTGACCCTGGATGGTAGCGAGGCTGGAAGTGACCTTGTTTTGATACAGACCTCACTGCTTTTGTTGTATAAATCAAGTTGTTTTTATGCTAAAAAGGTGCATTTACATGACAAAAGCAGAGGGGTCTGAATCAAAGCAAGGTCACCTCCAGCCTCGCTGCCATTAAAACTGAAGGCCAGGTCACCGAGCAGACATCTATGCAATGGTCTATTAAACAAACTGATTCAATCAAATAAAGATCAAAAGACCTGGAAACAAAAATTGTTTTATTTTCTAACTAGAAACGAAAGTCTTTCTCATTTTATCATTTTAACATCTTAAATACAATTGAATTATTGCATCACAATTTAACTTAAACTTGACCATCTTTTTTCCTTTGTTGACGCTCCCGGTCTCTCTACCCTGCAAATATAGCAGAAATAATACACATTTAAGCGAGAGTAACCTTCTGAGTTTTCTAGTACAGTCAAACACGCATTAGGCAGACACCCACGGGACCTTTATATTTCCTAGTGTCGGCTAAATACAGGGTGTCAGTTGAAAACAGGCTCCCTCAGCTAGAATTCGCCTTAAAAGAGTCATATTAGTATTCATCAGTATTAAAAGACCTTGGAAAAGTCAAAGAGTATTCCCTTGAACGGCAAATACTGTATTTCTATAAACAGTTACAAGTATAGTGAGGTAAAGCGATTAAAGTATGCAGTAACAGTATCTTTATATATCGTATCACGTGAAAATTTACAAAGTCAAATGAGAACTAAAGTTCTTTACAAACAAACGCGAATAACAAAATATTTCATTTCTGTGACAGCTCAGTTTGTTGGCAAACTTATATGCCCGATCACTAAAACGTGGACAAAAAATCAAGGATCCTTTAACAGTGTTTGATATAGGTTTCAAACATAGAAAAGAGCATAAAAGTCAAGTTTAAGCTTTCCGCGTCCGCTTAAGGTAATTCCCTTGAAATTGTTCTACTGTCAAACTTTTTTTGAAACTTGGCGTAATGAACATTCATGGTATGAACATTATAAAAATGCAATAAAAAATGGGGTCACCGTGCTTGCTTACGCGTCAGCAAGCTCTTAAAATGGGGTATTTTTACTGGTTTCGTGTTAAAAGTTCGAATCACCTTCACGCAGAGTTAAATCTTGGTTACTTGAAAGGAACAAAGTTCTGTCTTGAAACTAAAGCTTCATTTTTTGACATAAGCAGTATTGCTTCATTTAAGCCGTTTTTGATTGCCTGGTTGCGGGAATATTGCACTTTTTCGGACAGTTCCGTGGCTAACTTGAAGTCCTCGCCTTGGCCAAAATACACCCAGTTGGGAACTATTTTCCAAAAAAAATCATGGTCTACTATCAAACTTTTTTTCCTCTTCAAATATGTTTTTCATTAGACTGTTCTTAGCAAATACCTAAAAGAAAGATCGGGGGTCACCGTGCTCGTTTAAGAGAAAAGGAGAATTTATTGCGTTATCGAGTTTAGTTTGAGGGAAATCTCTTACGTTTAATTTTGCACGTGCACGCGCTCGTGTGCGCGCGCTGATGACGCAGTAGGGATGCGCAATGCAATACTAAGGAATTACCTTAATAAAGGTGTCTGTTGAATACAGATATTTTTTTTACGGCGGGCGGCCCTCACGAGAAGGGAAAAGCCCTGGGAACGGGTTAAGGCTAACCCACTTCTTGTAATTAATTACCACGTCCACAACTCCACATGATACTCATTCAAAGGGTAAAATGTGAGTTTTACTAGAAAGATGTTTAGAATTTAAACTTGTTTATTTAACAAGAAAAGGGGGTTATTCAGCATTTTGGTCCAAAATAGGTTAAAAAGCCCAAAAGTTACCAAAAAAGTGCTAGTTTTCCAAAAAATTGCTAGAAGTTGCTCTGTGACAAAAAAGTTGCTCAAAATCCTAAAAGTTGCTGAAAAGTTGCCGAGCAGAATCTGGAGAGGCCTACACGTTGTTACCTAGCTGTTTGTCAGTTTCCGAGCGAACACGTTGCTTCACAGAGCAAATGGAAAAGTGCAGATTTAGACCTCCTTAAACTAGCGAAGAAGAGGAAAAGTGTGTGGCTAGCGCAATTCTGAGGTAACGTGTGCATTTGGTGTGATAAAATTTCTAACGTCAATGCCAATTTAGGTCGGAAGTGTACAGCAATGTTGAAAGTGGACCAAAACACGAGGTCGCCACCATCGAGCGAGAATTTAAATTTAGTAAAAGAATGAGCTTTTCTGTTTTGGGTAGTTTAACAACTATACCAATACATTCAACGTTAGCAATAAATAATTTAGGTTTAAAGTTTGTTTCGTAAAATGTGCGAGTAAATAAAGTTGTTAATCGTCACGTGTTTTTGTTGCTTTATGAATATGCAGATTAAGACAAAAATTGATAAACCGATACCCTGATTAAGACAAAAAATGACAAATTCGATACCCTGTTTAAGACAAAAATCCCGCACGTCCCCATTAAGCTCTTATAAGGGAGTAACCTCCCCCCCCCCCACCAGGGTTTTTCATTGGGTTTCTAAACTCATTCACCTGACCAGAATAAGATGCTCTGGCTGGGTAAGAGCTGCATGAATAATTAATGAGTTTGAGAAGTGATGAGAAGAAGATTTAGATTACGTTTTGAACGACTAGTAGATTCATACTAAAACAATTAGATTATTCGCTCTCGCTTTCTATCGCGCGATAGTTGACGAGGGCGCAGCCCTCGTCAACTATCACGCGATAGAATTCTCGAGGTCATAATCTAATTGTTAAATAGAAAAACGAGTGGAAGTTTGGGAGATAGAAACACGGAGTACATGTTTTTTATTTCTTTTAGAAAACACCGCGACGAGAAAAAGGAAAACAACTTGTTAACTTAAGTCTTTGATTATCAAAATGTAAATTCTCTTTGCTCGCGCCATCACTACGTCAACATCGCGCGCTAGTTCTGTGTCTCCATCGAGTTATAAAACACGATTTCTTAGGACTGTTTTCTAAATATATTTAAAAACAGCATGGCAACCTAGGAATCAATCATACATAACAACAGGTTTAATATACATCTTATACGCACTGGTAGAGACATTTTGTTTCAAGCTTCGATTAAGTCTTTATATTAACCATTTACGAACAATAGTGAAATTCTCCCTTCAATCCTAAGACCCACTAAAAACTCATACCCTCATTACATCTGGGTACAAAACACGAGGATTGAAAGGTTATTGGACTATTTTATCAGGGTTATGCGTTTTTGTTCTAACAAGTCTCCTCAAAACATCATGTTGGGTCATTAGCAAAGCGCCCTCAAGATATTTCTGTCAAAAGGAAGAAATTTTAGTTGGCTTAAGCTTTGTGTATAAACACAGTTACTATAGAAATGAC
>JAHPZR010046435.1:0-31455 GCA_019787425.1 Platygyra sinensis
TAAGAAAACATGATCAGCAATTGCAGATTCGTGACAATTTGTAGTTAGGGCTTTAAAATGTTCTGTTTTTCTGTCACGTAATTGGCGTTTCGTTTTTCCTATGCAGAAATCATTGCAATCCCAGCAGTTTGCTCTGTACACTACTTTTGACCTGAAGGAAGGAGCTAGTTTATCTTTGTCAGGGAAAAAAGACTTGATTCTTCGGGTGTTCTGAAAAACTATTGTGACGTTGAAAATACTGTTTTGTGAGGTGTTTGCTGTGATGACCTAAGAAAGGCAGAAAAAAAGCAGAACATTTTAAACCCTAACTACAAATTGTCACGAATCTGCAATTGCTGATCAATTACTGATCAATTGCTGATCATGTTCAAGCAAATGTTTGTAACCGCTGTTTGTATCATGTTCTTGCTTATCACTGCTAAAGGGAAGGCAAAAACTGCTTCGGTGCCACGTATAATCAAAAGTTGCTTTGCAAAAACAAGAAGTATTGCCTTCTTGGATAGCAGCTACAAATATTTTTGAAACTAAGACGTGACGTCATAGTCAGGTGCTGTCTGATGCCTTTAAATAGATAAGACCTAACTAACTCCACAAACACTTTAACGATACTCATATGATTCTATTGCTTAAGAAATGTTTTTGGAAGAAGTCACTGCTTTATAATATGGCAGGTTAAGATTGAAGTCTCTCAAGTTGAATTATGCATGGTTGGCACCTTGACTATTAAGTGACCACCTCAGTACCGGAGGTGTTTGTCAGCGAAATTTCTATTGTATGAACTAATATATCTCCTCCACCCCTCCTTTGGCCTGTGCTTCGCTATATATTTTTGGTATTTTTTGATCAATCCTTCCGCCATTTGTAGATAACAAGACTGCTCTAGATCAAAAGCCGGACTCAACAGTTGAGCCAACGATCTCATCCCGTGAGGTTCCAGGACATTGCTCGCGCATTAATCGACTTTGTGAAAACATGGGCTACAACTTAACCCAGACACCTAACCACTTCAACCAACAAAATCAGAACGACGCCGAACAAGAGTTGTCCCAGTTCACCAGCATGATCCAATCGAACTGTTCATCTGTGTTGCACGTGCTTTTATGCTCACTGTATTTTCCTCCCTGCACTGATGATTGCGATACGCCCACGCCCCCATGCCGCTTCGTGTGCCGCGCGGCCAAACGTGACTGCGAACCTTGGCTGAAGAGGTATGGGTACACATGGCCCTATAAATTCAAATGCAGTGCTTTTCCAGATCCCAGTGAGAGCGCCTGTGTAGGAGAGGATGGCACCATAACCGCTGGTAAAAACTGCGTACTTTTCTCCCTTGTTCTGTGTGAATAATGTTACAGTTGTGATACACGATCATAACCGTAAGGCCGTTAGCACTGATTATTTCTGCGCATCTTTCTGTGCACGCAAATTCACACGCCACGTCATGCATCGGGAAGCAACTATTTTTTTACTTTTTTTCATACATGGTGTAGAAATCACACTTAAACGTTTTTTCTCAAAGGGGCAGTGTCACGAGGATTTTGCTGTTTTAGGTCAATTCTAGGGCTAAAATCAGTATACTTTGAGGCTTAACTCATTAACAAAATGCTTCTGTAAAGCTACGACGAAAGTTATCGAATGAATTTTATCTGAGAGGGCTAACCATAGTAAATTTCTTGAGGATTTTTCAAGAGGAAGCATCAAATTTGAAAAAATTGGCCAATTTTTTGAAATTTCAATCCATTTCCATCCTTGCCATCCGTAGCGACAGGCGACAGGAAACAGTTTAAGTACCTTCAAATAGTCTTCAATAACAAACCTAGACCATTAGTTTTGGAATTCAATTGATGCGAGGACACCTTCTAGATTTTTTATTAAGTCGCCATATAGCGTGACAATGTCCCTTTAAGTTAAAAAAGTTGGCATGAAGAGGACTTGAACCTGGATCATCGGATTACCAAGCGAGAATCATGTCCAGCAAACCACCGATGTCACTGTGCCAAATTCTCCATTTTTTTTCTAGAAATCCTAACCCTAATATAAAAGCTAACCGCAAGCAATCTAAGCTAATGTAGGCTAACCGGAGCGCTATTTAGGTTAACCGAACGATATTTAAGCTAACAGAAGTGCTATTTAGGCAGCATGGCTCATCTGGTTTAGGCCTATGATATTCGCTATACAAAGAACTGAGTGATGCGTGGTGTAATATGTCATGGGCTGCCTATCTAGTTTAGGTCGATGATATGTATTGCTTTCCCATGCATCGAGCGCACGCTAAGTAATAAAATGAGCAATGGTAGGACAGATGGCCATTGCTATAGCTTTGTCTGGATTTAACGATCTTGGACGTTCGGTGACCCCTATTTTTCTTTTGATGGATCACTTTCTCTACCGATTTCTTCGTTTAGAGGAAAATGAAGAAAATCTATCAATTAGGAGTTTGAATTTTTTTGCAAAATGCACCATCGAATTTTATTATGTTTTAGCTCTTTGTTTATCTGTGCGGCAGTTTCAAATGCCTCTTGAAGGTTAGTTTTTGTGAAAACATTGGCAACTTCTATTAAACAAGACTAAGATCATTTGCCTCCGTTGACTCCGAGCACCTTCGATACTTGGATGAATATCAGTATCTGGGCAACTGCGCACCTACTCCTCCCCTAATCCAACAGTAACACTAACTTATTATAACATGTTGGGTTAGGGGAGGGGTCGGTGCGCAGTTGCCCAGATACTGATCCCGATAGTTTTAACCATAAACCCCTGTAGACCATAATTATGCTGAATTATGTGTGCCAAATTTCCAAATCAGAGTAGTTTTCCACAAGCTTTATCTCTGAAACAAAGTCAGTGACCCCCATGTTTGTTTTACTTTTCTGACACAAGTAACTCATCATCTGACTGCAGTGAACATTTTTAGAAAATCTATCAAGAGACCATAATCTTTCGGCGCGGATGTCCTTAAACAGTGGAGTTAAGTAGAAAACGTCTATCTGTTAGCTGTCGTTCTTTTCCCTATCCATAAAGCATTGATTATGTCTTAAAATTACGATTCATTCTAAGAAAACGTTCACCTGCTATCGATCATCAGAAGAAGAAGGTGGCCCTATAACTAGCGCGTTGGACTCGTCAATCGGATGCCCTGGTCGGGGACATTCTTTGGCAAGTACCTCCCCGCACCCAGGTGTATAAATAAGTACCCGGAAGAGACCGAAGAATTAAATGCCAGGAAGAGGGGGAGGGGTGACCCGGGGAAAGGACTGGCATCCAATTCAGGGTGAAGTACTAAGGTCTAGAAATACTCCAAGTCACTAAATGCTATAGACACCGTGATAAGCTTCGGTAATGCGGATCATTTGGACCGACACAAAGTCATCTGGTTAGGTATTCGAGAGAATTTTTTTTTTTTTAAATTGTGGGAGATTTCACAATCTTATTGCCAACTAAACACCATTTTTCCTGCTTTATGATTTTCAAATAAGACAGTCTTTTTATTTTTGGACTGAGCAGGTTCTTATTTTCAAAAACCGAAATTCAGAACCCAAACTTTGATTTTTAGTGTTTTCTAAGCACACTTTATCTCGATTAAAGAAGTAACTTCAAAACAAAATTCGTTCTCCTGCTATAGTATTTTATGAATTATGATTTCATGTAAGATCAATCATGAATCTTTTTGTTTCCTGTTGTATTTCTACAGTACCGGAACCAGTAGTGGTACCGGAGCGTTGTGAACCGCTAAACAACTCAAGCGTGTGTCATGGTTTAGGGTACAGCCTCGTTCAGATGCCTAACTTTTTCTACCCCAATTCTCAAAAAGACGCCGAAGACAGAATGCGAGTATTTACACCGCTGGTGAACAAAGATTGTTCTGCGAATCTCCAGTTCTTCCTGTGCGTGTTGTATGTCCCTCCCTGTGTTATTAATATGCCTAGGAATGACATCATCCCTCCTTGTCGAGAAGTGTGCGAGGAGGTAAGGCGCGGCTGTGAGCCTGACATGATAACTGCTGGCTACCCATGGCCACGATTTATGGACTGTAAATGGTTTCCATTGCATGATAAAAAGGCATTCTGTTTGAAACCAAGAGCCAAATGTCAAAAGAGTAAGTATCAGTTCTTTCCACTGATTCCATGAATTTTGTTTGATATTAGGTTTACGTATCAACTGTTTAATTAGTAGCTGTCATGCAAGTGCTATGGCAGACCACGTCACGCCAGCCTGCTCGCCCTTGCGCAGGCTGTCGTGTTTTGAATAATAGACGAAAATTAGCAAGGCTGATTACACAGTATAGGGATATATTTTCGAATATTTCGGAAGGCTCAGCCTTCCTTCTTCAGGGATGCGAGCTGCGAAGCCGCGAGAGAAACACGTGTGACGAACCGGCGTCCTTTGTTCCGTGCGTAGTTCGTAAACTCGCTCTCACGCCACAGGGAAAAGTCAGATAGCAGTCAGGGGTTTGAGTGCGAAATTTAATCAATGGAGCCTGCTAGCAAGCTAACTTCACGTTACCTGGTCAAAACGAAACTGAATGGGACCACCTTGACATATTGGCAACAGGATAATCAGATACCTATTGTATATAACCTATTACCCTAAATGTTAAAGTTAGTAGTGAACGGCTCTTTATTAGTTTGAATGTTTTTAATATCCTATTTTGTCAGCTTACGCCGTTTTCATTGTTCCTCGAGTATTGAGGTAATTGGTTACTTCTCTTAATGAATCTAGTTGTTACTTACTATTCTCAACGGTCACTTCTGGAGATGTATCTTGAAACATATGAAACGTCAAGAAAAAGAAATAATCTTTGTTCTGAGAAACTGGAGGCAATAATGCAATAATGATAATGCAATTCAAGAGTTTTCATTGGCTTGGCATCATGGTATATGAGCCGTTATAGCATGCTTTACCGTGAATATGGTAAGTGTAGATGTAATTTTGGGGGGCGTTTGTATTTTTATTTTACTTTTTTATATCATTGAGCGCTCGTGAAATAATTCTCAATTACAATGTTCAGTTGAACTTAAGATTCGCATACAGTGAACACCGTGTTTTTCTGTAAAGAGAATTACGATGTCGACATTCATTTAATTCCAACATTTGAGGTTGTCTCTCAGTAGCATGTTGTGTAGTTAAATGGACAATTCCATTGATGCTTGGAGCCACTTTATTTCCATTGATTTTTAAGCTTTCGCCGATCTACGACATAGTCAGGGAAGGTAAAGAAAATATTCCACTGTGCGTTCTCGTTCGACGATGCCGCAGAACGGCGAAACCTTGGAATTTGAAGAAATACAGTAGATAGCCTCCACCTCAGACACTCTATGTGCTCGTCACGCAATCCTCGTGGGGGGGACGACATCAAGGCCCCAATGGAATCGTCATTCTACTCCTCACATTATTGTTCACTCTTTTTCCAAACTCAGGGACGGAGGTAATGAAACCACAGCAACGCTGTCAGCCACTGAAGATCGCAATGTGTAAAAGTTTGAACTATACTCATACCATACTGCCAAACTTCCTGAACCACACCAGCCAGGCTGCTGTGAGTCGAATCCTCAACACCAAGGAATTCAAATCACAGCTCAAGTCTAATTGTTCTACTCAGTTGAAACGCTTCGTTTGTTTCCTGTTTGCACCGTTTTGTACGTCTGACGGAACGCCACTACCGCCCTGTCAGAGATTCTGCGAGAAAGTTAAGACAGATTGTGCCAACCTTACTGCTCGCTGGTTGGCTGATTTGGACTGTGCGAGATTCCCGACTCTCTCACGCAAGCGCTTGTGCCTTGGCGACCCGCTGACCACAATAGACTGTGTTGGTCCTCACAGCAGACCCTGTACAGGTAGTGCATTTTTTTCTTGTTTGCTCTTTCTTTGTGGCGTGTCCGATAACAAGCTCGTGCGTTCTTTGGATTTTGTTATTCTTATCTGTTGGATGCATCGTCACTGTAGTTTCTTCATACCTACTTAGCATGTTAACATCATTGTTGTATATATCGCTTGCTCCGAAGTTATGAAATCAGCTACCGCTTGCCATTAGACAAAGTAACTCTGTTGATAGTTTTAAGAGGGATTTGAAGACGTACCTGTTTTTTGAGAGTTCCTTCTTTTAGTTGTAAAAAGCATCGAGACATTGATATGTAGAATGCGTTTATTATAATGCTAGTGACTTAATTCTTAGTACACATTGCATAAGGCAATAAATAACGAAAATTCTTGCTGGTGTTTTGTTTTCTTCTTACAATGGCGTGAAGTGAAGATGAACCAATAAATAGATAGCATGAATTAATCAACGCAAAAACGATAGATAGACGATATTCTTGAATCCTTTTTATTCAATGAGAAGTCTAGGGGAACAAACTCTCATAGAGGCACGTACCTATTGCGGACCTACTCTTGCGAAAGTTGAAATGCACGCGCAATCCAGTCCCTCGACCTTTTCTCTCCTCCCTTTGACGGAACTTCCGTTGCTAAGGAAACGGAAGTCTTGTCAGAAGAGGAGTAGCAAGACCAAGCTGCTGTTCTCTGACCGTGAGCACTCAACCCGTTTGTTCTCTCTGTTGTGTTTGCAGTGATTTCATCGACTTTTCCAATTATCTTAAGATGTTCGTCGCCTGGCACTCGCTTTGTCATTAACGAAATAACAATCAACCACCACAATGGAACGACTGAACTTATGACGTCAACATCGGACGCTGCTCGGCAATGCAACCAAAGCCGTCGACAAGTCGAAGGAAGACACGAATGCCACTTTACTGTCAATCATGGCCAGAATGGAACGCTTTCAGTGACTTATGTGGCCGTGAAATACCACTGCTTTAAAAACTGATTGGAAGGTACCAGGTCATTGACAACCAAACTTTACATCGTGTGTTGTGGCAACGTCAAATAATAAACATCGGTTCGTGCTATGATAAGGTCAGGTTTTCTACTTAGGACATGAGTTGATTGAAAGACAGCTCGGGTATTCTTTTCTTCTTACTGCCATTAGATTGAAACATGCAGTTCATTATTGCAAGATTAGGCCTTTCCCGTGTCCTCGGCAACTTTTGAGCAACTTTTGGCGTTTGAAGCGACTTTTCGAGTTTCCAGCAACCTCGAGTAGAACACATATCAAGTACGAAAAAGTCAACGATTTCATAGAAAACTTTCATTTACGCGAATTTCTTTACATTTAATCAACTTTTGGAAGTTTGCACACATTAACCTGTCACTTCGCAACGAAACGTTGGCCTGCGAAACGTTACCAAGTGACAGGTTAAAATCCCGTTAGACTTTAGAGTGTCCTTTAATTTTACCCCTATTTGTGAGCAACTCTTAAAAGCTTCGAGAAGTTTTTTCTGGAGTAATGACAGCAGTTATTGTGAAGAAAGAAAATAAAGCTAAGAATTAATGTTTCTAGAACTGAAAACATCAATAAATTTAGGTGATAACTTTTGAAAGTTTGTGTAGCTTTTTGGGGGGATTTTTGTCAATATCTTAAGCAACTTGGCATTCCAGTGATTAAGTTTCCAGCATTTTGCGAGCACAGTCGTGGCAGGTGTGTTCAAGAGTACTGATTGCAGTGACGAGGGCTGAAGCTCGAAACATTGACTGTGATCAATTGACCTTTATCAAATTCAAGTTTTTTGTGTTTTTAGTTGACATAGCGAAGTTTGGCGTACATCTTTTTTATTAAATTATTTTGTATAAAATTAGGCTAGTGTATAATCCAAATTCTTCTATTGTTACTGTTACTGATTAATAGTATAACTAGTTAAAATTGATTTGAAGTATGGGACTGTGTTCTTATGCAAACTATCTATAAAGTGATCTTCTATTGCAATAAATTAAAAGCAATAATGAAAACCAAAAAACAGCTGAGTAAATGTCTCTCGTGCAGGTATTAAACGCGTCATAGTCTTTAAACAAGTGTTATCATATGGCTTGCTCCGTCAGCGGGTAAGATGAATCAGATTCAGCGCTAGCGGGGTTGGCCACCCGAGCGGGCAAAATGGCCGCTATCTTGCCCGCTCGGGATTACCCGCTGTGTCCCGCAGAAATTAAAAAAATGTTTTTTCCATATAATAAATCTTGTATTGACGGAGTTTGTTCGGTCAAGATGGCTGGATATTGGTCTCGTCCTGATTTTCGTGTTTATAGACGGAGATAGAATCGAGGTTTATAAACATGCGAGAAAGGACCTTTCCTCTTGAATGTCCAGTCATCTTGACCGAAGAAGCTTGGTCAAAAACCAAAATTTGCATCTCGGTCACGAACATCCGAAAATGTCTTATTGTGGGTTAAATTGTTGGGGCACAATGTCACCCTTAACTATTTCGAACTCATGAGTAAACTTAAAAGAGTTCGGGTGGAAATTGAGTTCCAGAAATACCGCTACTTAATCGGCGTTGGTTGACACTGTTTTACTCGATACAATTTATTCACGATGGGGGACAGGTGCTTATGGTTAAAACATGAGATTCAGTGAATCTCATGTTTTAACCATATGCAAATTATCCGTATTGTCTGACTGGGCTGGAGAGTGAGCATTGGACGAAAAAGAGAGAGTATGGAAAGTCCATTTGTCCTTATGGCCGGAAAAAGTGCCAAAATGAGTTTAGAAATCCGTAGATGAAATATTGTTTTTTTTTATTCTGCCCACTTGAATTAATCGACATTTTCACTTTTTAAGTCATTTGTAATGTTTAGAAGTGCAGCGTATCTGCCTAAACTTTCTAGTATTTTATACTAGTGTACTAAATTAAATTAATTACTTCCTCAGAATAGCGTGCCTACCTACTTTATATTCATGATAACTAGCGGGCTAAATACGGGCATCAGTTGTACCAAGTATACTCTGGTTAGCCTATATATCACCATAGTTAATGGAGGGAGACTGAATACCGCTTTGGTTAGCCTTAACAGGACTCCGTTTAGTCTAAACAGTGCTTTGGTTAGCCTAAACTGCTGTTCGCCTAGCTCCGATTAGCTGTAAGATCCGTCCACTCTACTGACGCCGGGGAAATTTGAAAATGCAGCTTTATTTCTAAGTTCTATACCGTTCACACTAAGTCCGTCACGAGGAGCTTTTCCAAAACGCTCTTCAAACCAGATGAATTTGAAAACGGCCGCTTTGTGTTTTAGTGTGGACGGAAAACATTTTGAAAACGAAGATTTTCGAAAGCAACGCCATCGCTATAAACAAGAGATTTTCTTGCTCAAGTTTTCCTAAAACACAAATTCAAACTGATCAGTCATTAAAGCGTTTTCTCCAACGTTGTGTCTACGAAAAGCAATTGATGCGTCGCATCTCTTGAAGGGTTGAGTTTTCTGAAAACGTTCGCAACATTTGAAATTATTAACTTAACGGATTCACTTAATATACGAAATATTACTAGCCTAGGGTAGTTTCTCTCCGTTGATTCATCATTGATATTTGAGACTAAAACCCTGGAGACCATGCTGGTTTACGAGCTCCAACTTTTCAGAATCAGACTGGTAGTTTTCTACACGCGTTATTTGTGAAATGTCCATGACCCCCTTTTTTTCCGCTCTGAAATAAGTAATTCATTATCTGTCCGCAGGAGAAGTTTGAAGAAAAACTATTGAGTAAAACATTTTCGCGCGAACGTCCTTAAGTAAACATCTTAGCTTGGTAAAAGTCAAAGGCCTGGAGTAAGGTTTGGATTGTCCATATTGCCAAAACCTAAACAAAAGGAACTTGAACTAAACTCGACGGACGCCCAGCTAAATACGAATTAGGTAGAACCAGTGCACGCTGTGTGTGCTCTTGCTATCGAAATCTTTCTTTTTTTCTATCATTATATCATGTTCTTTGCCTTACATGTTCGTCGTTGTTTGTTTGTTTTGAGTACTAGCCTCTAGGTTATAAGGGGAAAAGTTATCTTCCCTGCAAAAGAATAGTTTTGGTACAGTTTTGTAAATCGCTTCCCGAATACTCCGTAATCGATAGCTGTAAATGAACGGGTTCACAGACGAATTCACATACGACAATGTTTCTAAGCAAATGTAAGCTAACTTGACCGGCCCAATGAATCCGAGGATCATATAAGCGACAAGATAACAAATAAAAGGAACGTAAAATAAAACTACAAGTGTTACTATGTATACTGCTGTTAAGGTGAAAGTCTTGAAACGTTTCATCTCTGTTGGCGCCATTTGGCCGTGAAGACGACTGCTCAATGCCGCTTCGTCGTGGATCCGTCTTTGATGACGTTTGATCACTTTAAATATCTTGAAATAACTCACAACGTTGATCGTCAAGTTCACGGAGGCTACAACAGAAGCCATTCCAAAGAATGTTTGATTTGGCAGCCCTGCAAAGCGAGCCACATACAGAACAATGCATAATACCCAATACAACACCACGAGAAGCAGAATACGAGAATGAGTAACAAGTGTGTTGTGCTTGAGAGGTTTCAAGAGAGCCACAAGTCGCTCCACACTAATAGTGGTGAGAATACAAAACGAAACACTTGAGATTATCCAGGCTAAAGCGTTCTTTGCCAAGCGAACATTGCAGTACATGTCAATGTTATGTAACTCTTCCATAATTCTTTGCAGAACATCTAAAGGTTGAACTACAGAGCCGACAAGGAGATCAGCGAACGCGATCCAGCAAAGAAGGCTGTTCTGAGGTGTATGAAGATTTGGGGTTTTCCAGAAAGATATTAAAACGACAGCGTTCGAAGACGTTGCGATGAGCGCAAAAATCGCGTTCACAACGCCAGCAATAATATTTGCAACAGAAATGTAGTCAAAAGACTGCTGATTTGTGTCCAAAAACAAGCAGTTTTCTGAGGAAGTGTTTGAAGCGTTCAATGCCATTAGTTCTGTTTTGTAATGATCACGTCAACTGAACACATCCTCAAAATAAAACTCAGCTTCAAAGATTAATTCGGTTTTAGCCAGACTGCAGGCTGCAGTAGGCGTCTGTTTTGTTTTGCGTGCAAAACTACTCAGCAAGACAGAAGGTTAATTGCAGATCTGCAGGGAGTTTCCCTTCAAAACCAACTGTAGAAGGTAATCAGAAAAATGCTTGTTCAGAATCGTAATTCAAATGGAAATTTCTTATCATGTGAAGATTTTGTGTTAGTTACCTGGCGTTTGCTTTATTTCGACAGAAGGGGGGGGGTATATGTCCATATTCAGGGCTGCTAGGTCCGTGATTGAAGTTACCTACTGTTGTGTAAAGGATAGTGAAGGGGGAGGGATGACTAAACCCGGCCGGTCCCCTCCTTGGCGTCTTAATTACAGGAACATTTAACTGTCAAAGCCCTAGTAAACAATTGGACTATAGTTTTAATTGACAACCGGCACTAAACCCTTGTTCAGCCGGTGTAAAATGTAAACCGCCTTAAAAGTAGAAATGTAACTATAAATAGGATCTCAAAAGCAAGCTTTAGAGCTGTAGTGGAGAGAAAATTATGCAAGCTATATTGGAAAGAAACCTAGCGACCACCAATGAATGCCTTGAATAGGGTATTGTAGCAGAACTGCTCACATAGTCTATTTTTTTTTAAAGAATAAAAGGAAGTCAATATTAGATATTTACCGCTTTTAATTATTAAGTGGAACGCTTAAAAGGATAGTAAAATCAGAAGTGCTTTGGTCAAGAGAAGGTAACAATTTCAAGTGTGTTTTCACATTAATCCGGCAAAATTCAGTCAGTTACTATCATCTTCTGAAGAGTAATAAAAATCCAGTTTTTGCGTTAATTATATTTAAGGAAGAGATAACGACCAATATCTTGATGTTTTCACTCTTCTTAAATTTGCATGAATATTTCAATACTTTCAATTTCAATTTGTGGTCGATGAATTAAAGCTTAAGCATCCTATGGATATGTAATGAGCACTATAAACTCCTTCTGGTGATGTGACGACGAAAACATACCCACCCACACCACATCAACTGACCGTTACGCATCCGAGATTTAACGTATTCAATTTCCTATGCAGTGAAGCTTGTAAGTGAAACTGTCTTTACAATTTCCCACAATCGTTTTGAAAGAAATTTTATTAACGAAATGGAATATTGGACCATCTGAGATAAATTACCTTAATCCAACAGAGGAAAATATTTAATGAATCACGACAGTAGCCCTTCCTGCGGTCAAGGGTGGGTTTACTCATAAGCAGGCCTTTTCCACAATGCGGGAAACGGGCCAAAAATCGACAAAACTGCAGGGAACAGATATCCCCGGAGTATTGACATTTGAAACAAACGTAAAGTATTTTAAAACATAAAGGCCTAAAAAGATAATTAAAATACGTTTGCAAAATACCGATCGTTTTCGACAATGAATCAGTCACCTTGCACGCTTTCTGACCCTGAAGACGTGCATACTGGTCCATACTTCATGAAAATTTTATCGTTATTTTAGCATTTTGTGTTTAATAGTTGAAATCATAACATCTCAAACTCTAACTTTTTTTCCTTTTTGATTTCAATATTGTGGTAACATTTAAGGTTTTAATTAATTTTAAAATATAACCTCCTTTTAGTGTGTCAACAAATTTCTCATAAATAGAAACGCAGATTTTTGAAATTTTACTTTTTTCGCGCAAACAATCTTTTGAAGACTGCAAAAAAGCTGAAAAATGTATGAATACTTCCTTACGAAAGATGAAAGGAAAAAAATAAAGAAAGATTATTTTTGCCTCTTCATTTTGCCACTAATCAATGGGTATTACACATTCTGTTTTTCGCAGGCATTTCCTGGGCTTGACTTGCGCTGTAGCTGGTTGATGTTTTGTCATCTGACCTCACGCACCATAATCTTGTGTTTGAAAACCTGAAGAGCAAATCAGTGCGCGAATCAGGAAAACAACCAAATAGAACTAATAATCAAAGAATTAAGATGGCTCAAGACGGTTTAAGATCTCAATCAATGTTAGGCTCTTTTTCGGCTGATCAATGCGGCCGTAATAATGGTATCAAAACAAATGGCCAATGATCACTTAAAACGTTAAGGTCGTGACGAAAAAAGTTGCCATAGTAACAGCATAGCCCAAGAACTGACATTAAGGTGGGGGTACACGTGAATAGGAGTGAAATTTGAAGTATTATAAAAGGGAATTGTTAGGATTAAAATGGGTTGGAAGCACAACCAGAAGTTGACCACCCCAAATGAGAGCCCCAGGTTGATGGGGGACTGTTTGGTATCCGTCTACTAATTCCTCACTTCAAATTTCAATTTTCCAAAACCATTAAATCTTCAATATTTCATATTTTCATCAATTTAACCTATTCTTTGAGAAAAAATAATTCTTTCACAAAATGTCCAAAAATCACTGTCAAACGGTGGCTCGTGATTATGGTTATAAGCATAAAGATTTAGCCTTGCTCAAAACGTGTTGCCGAGATATTGGCAGCAAGGCCGTGTTAAGTGACGTCAAAACAGCCTTCATGTGTACCCTGCCTTAACTCTAAAGACCTGGCGAGAACAGATTCTCCATTCTAGAATTCTTTTTTTTACACGAATCTTGCGCACTTTCTCCTGCTTTGTGGATAAAATGATCCATGAATAAAAATAAAGTTACTTCGAACTGTTTCGATCTAAACGAGTTTTGGTATCCCGCTATTATCATCATTTTAGTGGTTGGGTTTGCCTGTTAATCTTACGCTGAATACGTTGACTATATATGATATGCTATGTGTTCTTCAAAGGTAGGTTGAAAAGCAGATACATTCATGTATACACTTTATTTACTCTTGAATGACAGAGTGATTAGCTAACATCTTCGAGGAAAATTAATAGCAGAAACTACGCGAACTCAACGAACTGCACGTACAGATGTATCTAGTAAGGACGTCCTTTAACCTACGATTGTTCGCGGTTCTCTTCCAGATGCCGGGCATAATCTTAAAGACGTAACCTTAAGTTATAGATAGCTTTCTTTTCTAGGAAAAATGAACAAGTCCATCATATCAGAAGTTCTTACAATTAACGACTTTTTCTTACCGAAAACTACACGCGACCAAAAGCAATCACGAAACAATTGCTTACCCACAAGTGACGCGAGCCACCCCTTTTTTCCCGCGCTTAACACTGATTGCTACTGATCACGTGTTTTCCTTGCTCGATACTGGTTGCATGTTTTCTCACGCTTGGAAGCGACTGTCATCCCGCCGGCATCGGTTGCCCGTTATCCTGCGTTTGACACCCGTTACAAGTTACACCACATTCATAGCTCAACTTTTTGTTTTCTGTTTTCTTAGTTCTTCACCAGTTAAAGCCAAGCAAAACAAAACGTAAAGCTTACCTTGTTCAACTATAAGGAAGAATGATCAATTTTTATATGCCTAGTAATTGAATTGGACATGGTGTATTTCCCGTGTACTGCGTTCCTCCACCACAGCTGCAGGGAGAGCGTGGGAACTATCACATCCATCTTAACATGGTTGCATTGTTGTTTCCCAATGTTTTAATTACTCTGTATTAAAGAATTGCACCTTACTCACGCTCAAACAATTTATAAGCATCATAAGTATCTGTATTTAGCCCTTATTAACTGAGCAAGAGGTCTGTATGGGAGAATCTTGACCGAGGTCGTAAGTACAGACCGAACGCAGTGAGGTCTGTACGCACGACCGAGGTCAAGATTCTCCCATACAGACCGACTTAGCTTTTACGCAACAAAACATTGCTGGTCTAGCTGCCGGTCTAGATGGGAAAATCTAGACCGCGGTCAATATCCATTTTAGCCAATCAAATTCGTGAATTTGGTAGTTCCCAGTCCTTGTGAGACAGAGCCATATAATAATCTATGATACTGCTAGTCAAATAGCAATCAAAAGAAGGTTAGCATGTCTCTGAATCATATTAAGTATGAATGATTAAGTAATATTGCATTTCTTATGTAAAAAAAAACTTTGAACTCTAGAAAAGGCCAATGGACAAATCAAAAGTACAGGAACCTGGTAGGTTCTGATCAGCAAATGCAAAGACTTGAAGATAGTGAACTCAGAAAGGCTGACCGTACGGTTGGGGGTAACTGCTAACCCAACCGTACGGCCAGCCTTTCTGAGTTCAATTTCTTATGTACCCTGAGGTCTACTCCGATACAGCGTTTGATATTTCTTGACACAGTTGGTCGCCGTCAATAATCTCGATAATCTTGTCTGCAAGTTGGTCTCTTGGGTGGGGGAGGGGGGGGGGGGGGGGGGCATGAACTGAAGTGGGAAGGTTATTGAGACACCATGAGCGGTTGCTGAGAACGAGAAGACAATTACATCAAGCGAATTAACCTAAATGAAACTGGTCAAATTAGGGTCTGATTTGAGCCTCGGTCTTTAATAAATTTTATATCCAGAAATCAAATACTGAAGTTAAGAGGAAGTCATTTTCAAGAATTGGTGCAAAACTGTGGAATGAGATACCAACCAATTTAAGAGCACTCCCTAAAGCTACCTTTAAAAAGAAGATACAAATGATTTTGTTAAAAATATTGGGAAATGAAGACTCTTATAAAGGTTTAGAATTCAACATATCAAAAGTCAATTTTTACTCTTCATAGCTGTACTTCCTTATTCAATTCCTTATCCAGTTCCAATCCTGTTCTGTCCTAAATACTTCGAATTGACCATGTAGCCTTAATGAACTAATGAATACAAGTTTCTCTTAAGTAGTTCTTCTTTTGCCTTTTCTTAATACGTTTCTTTTAATTACGGTTAGCAGATGTCATTTATTTTTATTGTTCCTGGCCCGCCTCGATTAGCTTTTGCTACCTGCGGTGCCAGGTCTGTCTACTGTAATATGAGTAAAATGTAGTAATAAAGTTGTCTTGTCTTGTCTGGGTGAATAAAGGCAATGCACAGTATTTGAGAAGATTTCGTTGCTTTCGCTGAACATGGTTACAACAAGTTACATTAAAACATGTATTTTATCCTCAGATACCACCTTGAAGAATCTTAATCAATCAATCAATTAATCAGTGTATTGATGTCAAAACGTGGGATGAGATTCGCCGCCTCTGTAAGAACTCCACGTTTTATTCCCTGACCTTTAGCTTCAGATTTTCAAAGCGATATATCCTAAGGGCCTGTTCACATGGAGGTGAGGGACCCCAGGTAGGTGAGGTCCCCCGCCTTGGTGGGGTTATCAATCTCTCCATACGATCTCTCTTTTTTTCTTGACTGCTTTCACATGAGAGGTGGGGTACCTCACCTAGGCGGGTTGCCCGGTCAGCCGTGCCGGGTAACCTGCTTAGGTGGGGTAAGTTTTCTCCATGTGAACGCTGAAGCTGGGGTGGGGTGATGTTTAGCTGGGCATTTATCCATTATAAAGCCAATTGAAAGGCTGACCGGACGGCTAAAAATGCTAAATTTAATGCCCAATATTTCGGTTAGACAGGACTAACCTTCCTCAGGGGCTACACTAAATGGAAAGGATTTTATACAGGACCTGTCGGCGATGTACACAAAGATACGCCGATGTTTAGTTTAGTGATTGATTTCTTCGATGAATTTGGTCTTGAAAGGCTCACTGAGCCCGAAAAGCCCTTGAATGAAATGAGCAGTGACTGCAAATTACAGCTTGGCAAAGAAAGAGCTCTTATTAAAGAAAGGTTATGACCGAACAGAAACAATCTGGAAGCACTAAGTCTCCGAAACCTCACCCCGGGGTTGTAAATATTGCTTGTGAAGGCTAGCTTTCTTTCACCACAGGTAGGTGGGGTACCTCACCTACCTGGGGTCCCCCACTTCCATGTGAACAGGCCCTAAGCTTCAATATGCGTTTTTACGCTTCAAAATTCTCTGAACTTGAAAACTTTCTTCACAAATTAGCATAATGAACTAACAGAAAAAACAGTAACTGAGTCAAAACATTTGTTCAAAAAACTGCGTGCACGCTACACTTGCTACATTTCATGGCATTTGTCAAGTTCTATTCGAGTAATGTTCACTAGAACGTGTTCAATTGTTGGCATTCACGCGTTAACAAAAGCGCTCTTAACATTGTCGGTGGGCATCGCACAAAAAAAACCATCACCATCATCATCCTTTTCGAGCCAGAGGTTAATGTATAAAACGCTTGACGTCAGAGGAAAATAATGACAAGTTAAAAGGAGCTAACGTTGGTGGCAATTAAATATCAGTAAAAAAAAAAAAGAGCAGATGGTTTGGAAACAGCGAGCCGCTGTTCGGGAAAATGAGATCGCAATCCTCCTCGACCAGAGAGTGGAGGAAATTTAGAGTGCAGGTAAATATTTCTCATTCATCTCCTAATGGTACAACTGGACAAGGATGGAACACTCACAGAGAAAACGAGCCGAGAGGACAGAGATTCTGTCAGGACAGCGGACTGTCAAGCAAACGAAGACAAGGAAATATAATAAGATTGTGACCACAAAAAATGGAGATCACAAAGTGCACGACTCCTGTCAATCAGTCTTTAAAGTCATTAACAAATTTTTGTTTACTTACTAGTGTAGCAAAAAGAATTGTGCAGTGAAATCACTCATTCATAACACAAAGAAACCGAATCAGTTAAGATGAAATAAGACAATTGCAAAAGGCTGAATCATTGTTATAGACTCAGTTTATAGGAAATGAAAATGACAATTAGCTGAGGCAATTTTCTTCAATGTCGAATTTCTTTATTAAAGTGTCAAAAATCAAATTTCCTTTCGTCCGACAGGCAATTACTCGCACAATCGGCGAGCGACGTTACTTTGTTATAAAAGTGTGTTGAGGTGTAATAAGACACGACTCAGGCAGGAAAAAAGGCATTTGGAACAAACCGTTTGATCAAGTGTGCTTATCGAGGTAAGATTTTATGTGAATGATGTCTTACCAATACGTCAAATGTAATCAAAATTGTTTTAAGCAGCGTTTTATTGTCTGTTTTTTTTTACCCCTGGTTTTCATTTTAATTTTCTGGAGAGTCACTGCTCTGATTTTCTAAAGGATCTTTACTAACAAAAATTGTATTTTTACCAGTCTGATTACCAATTGGAAAAGTACGCCTTAAGAGTTTTAACAGCTAAAAAGAAACATTTTCGCTTCGTACTAAAGGTAAAAACGTTTCTTTTATTGATGCCTCAGAAAGTGATATCTACAATTTTGCTTCAAAAAACAATACTGAATTTTGTATTTACATGTGCAGTTTGGTTATGTGAACTCTTCACTGAGATTTTTATTACATCGCCATAAAGTCTTTTCTGCGGCGAATTAAAGCTGTTAAGTTAGTGATCGATTGAATATTAGTCGGAATTTTTGCTTCGTGGTCAGTCTTCAAAACCAGATTTCTTGGGTAACTGAACCCACGAGGTCCACTTCACCAGAAAATGCAAATCGTGGGTGTAACTCACTTATCCTTTTCAAATATTTTATTCGTATTGAAACAGACACTTAACTCGGTATTAAAGCTGGGGCTATTTGATTTGCTAACATTTGTTACTCCCTCAAACTGTTCATTAACTGTCTTAGACATATAAACAACTAGTTGACATTTGCAATATATATTAATAAGGTTTTTTCGAACAAACACCAGGCCACTTCACTACTTTTCCAATAAGAAGGTTGTTGCGTCATTTTGTGCTTCATCATAAGTAGACCTTAGTAACAGCCTCGTTCCTAGGGTCCTCTCTCTCAGTAAAGGACCATGGGAAGGATGTTGTCTTAGTAACCACTGTAGCTCAGCAACCTTCGGATAATGGATGTAACATAGTCCAGCAAGAAAGAATTTTGTGTAGTCTGAGACCAAAGTTTAAATAATAATAATACTCATCATCATCATCATCAAAAACAACAACAAACCTTATTTAGAAAGGGTGACACTTAACAGCAAAGCTGACAAACCTGTGCCTGTGGCCTAATTTCCGGATCGAATTGGAATTTGGAGAGTTGGGTTTTGTGAAACCACATTAAACGAAAACAACATTGAGTGAAAATAGCTTTCCGCAGCAAATGTCTGCGGCTGCTAATTAAATTGAACGAGTTGCCGCTTCCAGATTAATTTTACTTAACTCGTGACTTACAGTTTTGCAGTTAATGAATTGCATTTGTGGTTAAGAAAGCGGTTTTTGTATCTCTTAGAGTGTTCAGCCTCAAATGGTCCACAGAGGAAGCTATTGCGGTACGTTTCAAGTCGAAAACATATAACATAAGATAATGTGTTGATTTAGAATTGGTATCTCTTGGGGGATAAAACATTTCAAGCCTCGCCCACAAAACAGGATCTTGGTATCTCTAGGGTCTTTTTTCAAAATTTCCGAGGAACATCCCTGTCGTTTTTATGTGGATTCCCCCCCGGGGAATTAAAGTACTGGTTTCTCAACTGTACAGTAGTTTTATTTTTGCATTTAAACTTTTGACACTCACCGATAGGTGTTCTAAGGTGATGCACTCAAATGGATAAGCCAAATGACTGATTATTATTTTTAGTTAACATTTGTAGCTGCGATGACAAATGGAACGATTGCCTGGCATACGTCTTCTTTGTGTTCGGAACATCATCGTCATCATCATCATCATCTTGAAAAAGCATTCCGTTGACTCCTATGCTTGCCATAGCAGCTTCCCGATCTTCGACCACGCCCTGACAGGTCACGTGTTTAAGATGGTAACTAAACACAATTTTGCTCGCTGCATATTTTCCTGTGAGCTGGATCCTCAATGTTACAGCATAAATTTTCAGGCACAAAATAACGTGTGTGAGCTCAATCTTGGAACAGCGGAAGCATTCCAAGCCGACTTAAAGCAAAGGAAGGAATCAGTGTACATCACCATGGTCGTACGTCAGTTTAATCCTTGTGTCATCGCTGAGTCTTGTAAGAATGGAGGAAGCTGCAAGCCCTATCCCGTAACCCGCTGCATATGTCCCGAGGGATTCTCGGGCAAGTTATGTGAAGGTGTGTAAAGGTGTTGTTTTTAAGTGTGAATGGAAAACAATCGTTAACATGACTAAAGATTAAACCACGACATTTTATTCCATCCCGCAATGCTAGCCCAGACAGAAAGAATGTTCAGCTTTGGTCAGAAGGGTGACTCTGACCCCACCCCCCTCCCCCTTACATCCCATGTATCTGCTTTGCTTGATGCATTGAAACTTCAATAATAGCAATATATTATATCCGTTTGTTGGCCTCTCCTGTTTATGAATTGAAAGCAATTTGGTATGTTGCAAAACTTGTACATTTATTTATTATTTTTGCTCACTTCGGTTTCTGCACCATGCATGAAGTGACTAGAATCAAGTATTTCTACTTCCTCTGGATGGGTTGCTAGTCCATCACAGGTTTACCCCAGCTTTAAGTTTGCAGGTTCTTATTTATGCACCTGGGTGGAGAAAGGCACTGTGGCAATAAAGTGTCTTGCCCAATAACACAACATCAGGCAGACCGCGTGATCCCCGGAGACGAGCGCAGTCATGAAACTACTGTGTCTCCCACAGTAAAACTTGTGTTCTAATACCATTATGTCGTTATCTCCATTTTCTTCAAACTATTTCACAAAGCACCCGTACCAGTGGCTTTGGGTTTAGAGAGCGGTTTTATTGGAGACGGGGATCTGACTGCACAGAGCAGTAAAACTGGTCATGAGCCATGGAGAGCAAGATTAAACGGTCCTTCCTGCTGGATGCCTGAACATGACGATAAAAACCAGTTCTTTACAGTTTACCTGCGTGACAAGATCAACCTGACTGCAGTAGCCACTCAAGGGGCAGCATACGAGAGCTGTTGGATCACAGTTTATACTCTGGAGGTCTTACATACCACGTGGCATAAATACACGGAAGACAATGTAGAAAAAGTACGTCAGTCTCTTAAGTCTCGTTCACACTATGTCGGGGGAATTTAAACACGCAGCAACTGCCGCTCATTTTGGATTTGAGTTTTAGTTAAACTCTGAAGTGAAATCCAACCTCGTTCCCAGGGCCTTTTCGCCCCCCCCCCCCCCCCAGTCAGGGAAAAGGCCCTGGGAACGAGGTTGAAGGGAAATCGGCTGATTACAGCGATGCAGTCGTTTTTCCGTCCACACGAAAACCACACGAAAACGATAGCTGGTTTTTAGAGAAGAGCGTTTTTGAAAAGTGACGGATTAGTGTGTACGGTAGGCCTAACCGCAGAAATAAAACCGTGTTTTCAAATTCCTTCGTTGTAGTGTGGACGCTTCCTTATATGGCAAGTTTTTGTGTGCGAAGCATTGATTGGCGGACTACTCCCCATTCTCCTCGCGGCTTGGCCACTCTAGTTAGATGCTCCAGCATGAAATCCCTCCGCTGCTGATTTCCGTTTCGGTCGATTTTTAAGAGTCGATGCCATTACTGGTAACCAAGCCTTTCAGAATGGACGGTGCTATATCTGCCTTAGTTTAGGCCTGGACAAGGAGGAAACTGTTATAATTTGTTAATTTGTTGATGGAGTTAAAATGTATTCACCAAATGCTCATATTCACACTGTTAGCGGTTAGCTTTTATTTAACAATTTTGTTGTTTGGGCAACTCTGCCATTAATATTTAAGAAAGACGCGTTTTATAATTAAATTTTGCCGAAATTTGGCGTATCAACCTGATAGTGTAGTGGTGTGAAAAGGATGTTAGGAAACAAAGGATCCGGATTCGATACTGGGTATTTGTTTACATAGCTTCCTCTTTCTTTAATTTAGGAGAGAAAAATTGTTGATAGATAAAATATTTTCCAAGTGTCGCGAAAATGGCATCGACCGTTTACTAAACGGACAACTGCCCTGCCCGGCCACACAGGCTACTACTCATAGTACGGATGGAGCTTAACTAGCCTGGGTACTCTCGAGTAAGCCTGAGTGCTGGAGCGACACCCTGCTAGAGTTGTGAAGAAAGACGAGGAGTTAAAAATGGAAAAAACACCATCACGGAAAAGAAACAAACATAAAAATCAAAATAGGGTAAATACCTGACCTCAGATTTAGGTAACTGGCGATAAAACATATGAAGCTGTCTTAACCATACCTTCTGTTTCGTTTTTCTTTTTTGGAGTCTGTGAGACAGTTTGGAAGTTAGTTAGTCTAAACTGCTAACTCGCCTTCTATTTGCACTTTCAGTCATTCATTGGGAACACAGATGAAAGTTCTGTTGTGAGACATGACCTGGAGCCATTTGAGGTGTCAGTTGTGAGGTTATACCCGAGTGATTGGCATCAGTGTATCGCCTTACGAATGGAGCTGTATGGAGCGAGAACGTAGCCACTGAAGAGAAATGAAAATCAAATTTAAAACTGAAAGTTAGAGCCATGTATACAGTGTTTATATAGATTTCGTGTTTATCCACCCTTGTTTATTTTCTTGGAGTCCTAAGATTTTAAAGTTGAAATAACGACAACATGATATCGAATTTATGGAGACCTCGGAAAAAACCCGAGTCCCAGATGGGATTTGAACCCATGACCCTCCGTGATCTAGTCGAATGCTCTAACCACTGAGCTACTGGAGACTCTATGGTGAGCAAGGGTCAATTTGTGGTCCGAGGTCTCCACAAATTCAATATCCTAAGATTTTCTTCAGTCAAACAAGTTTCTTGCCTCTTCCAGGCGTTCAATCTTTTCTTCAACACGCTCCGCATTTTTTCGTCATGCGCCTCAACTATTTGAATTCAATGGAAGAAGCTCACTAATGTCTGGTCATTCGTGATGTGCTTAAGGAGGTCGTGACCTCATTTCACGGTAACAGTGGAATGTGCTTGTAAACATGAACATCCATTTAACCATGTTACCAAATTGAGAGCATTGAAAATTGAAAGTCGCAACATTGCAAGCAACACGCGATGACGAAATATATTGAACTGAACTAGTGCAGGCCAAGAATATAAAACCGAGCGTGTTTCAATAGATTCTCAGGCACCCCTTTCTCCATGAATTAAAAGAAACTTCTTTCCGTGTTTGATCATGAATTTTGAAAAGTTGATGTATGACCTTTTAGCTTTTAAAAGCACTGTATTTTTGTAGATGGCATCAGTACCGACAATAACTGATCAACACCTCTAAATTATTTCTTTAGGAATAATTGACGCCACCATTGAACTGAGACATCAGTATTCTACTGAAATTCAAAGTTATTTGGAGTATTTTAAAATTATTTTTGGTTATTTTTCTTATATTTGCGCTAGTGCTTATGATATAGGCTGCTGAACTGAGTTAATGTTTTCAGCAGCAGCAGCCAGGAAGAACAAAGAAATACTCATCAAAGCTGCTCCTTCACGGAAAGAACTTAAAGTGTGGGATGACTGTGACTTTGATGCATTGCAGTTTTGCCGTAAAATGGTACGATCAAATCAAGAGCATTAAAAACAAACTGGAATTACAACTGTTTTATCTATTTTACTTTTCCTTTATCGCTACTTAGTCCTTAGGCCAACACTCCTTGACAGTGCCCTGTGCACTGACATTTGGCCCGACAGATCAGGTTTCCCTAAAACTGCCGCGCAAATGGTTAATTAAAGCAATAGACCACAAGTTTCTATGGTTTATAGGCTGATAAACTACGCGGGATGTTGATAGAACACGAGAAGAATTTGTAACTCACGAGCCGCAAGCGAGTGATTTACGAATTCTTCGAGTGTTCTACCAACATCCCAAGTCTATTGCTTTTATATAATTCAGAAGACGCGCGATTTTTTCGTGGGTTTACCGGCACAATAACCCACAGCTGACTGACCAATCAGAGCGCGCGCATTGATTTGGTTTATTATATAAAACGTTATAAAATTAGCTACCCCTTTTTCTTTTCCTTTAAACACAACTCGGTACCTCTTAATAAGAAAACTCTTAACTTAGCGGGTGGTTCGTAAAAGGAGAATGTTGTTGTCAGCATGAGGAGGGCCGTACACAAAAGACCTAGGGCTGATATTCTCCAAGGAATTACCCCAATGAAATCAAGCACTATTAAATGCAACATGGATTATTTTATTTTTATATCCCTGTTAAAAAGCAAAATACAAACAGAAACTCATAAGATGAATCAACGTGTTATGTGGTGAACTATTTTCTAGACCAAGATTCACTTAATAATAACATCAACCTTAGCCCAATTTCGATTATAACTTCCGCCGCTTTCTGTGGTCTGGTCGCGTCCCTCTTCGAAGAGACACGTACGGGAGTCTGTAACAGCACATTCGAGATGCGACTTATTTTTAGGTTCCGTAGAAAATCTTTTCGGAGGTGAACGCGGGCTCATTTCCCGACAGAGCGGATTGTAGTCGAGCATTACCTTAGACCGTTTTTGACAATTTCTACTGAAGGTTAGAAAAATATTAAGCCCGACCCACAGCAAGTCAATAATTAATCGCGACTATAAATGAAAAAATACAAGACACAAACATTTTCCAGTAAACTGAGCCCACTTCCCTATAGATGTAATTACATATATGTAATAGAGTGGTCGGTCCCAAAACTTGAAACTTTACAGATCATGAACACTTTATGTATATTTTAGTGGTGACTACAGATTGAAGGCTCTCATTTAGTTTTCAAAAGTAGTATAAGTAATCGTAGTGCGAGTGAAATTAATAATGGTAATTGAACTGAGTGGAGTGCAATTTGGTCCGAAATCATACGCGTGATTTCAAAATCACAAGTATAATTTCAGCCCAAAATTGCACGACCCGAAGTTCAAGTGCTACTTTATTAGATCCATTTTGAAATCGCACAATTTAATAGCCAAATTTGCCAAGCAATAGTGTTTTTGTCTTCAATGTGATTGGTTAGTTTTGATCGGCTGAGAAAAAGATGCGATTTAGAGCAAAAGATGGTGCGATTCGTGAATAAATCGCACCGCTGAGAGCTAATCACATTGCAAGGATAACCAGTGGTTCCAAGTTGGATTTAATAAAGGATTTTAAACTACGAGTGATATTCGCAAAATTGTTTCAAAATTACACGAACTTTCAGGTGAGTGACGTAAATTGGCCTGCTCTCAGCCAATCACAATGAAGTCGTTTTTTTCAGTCATATAATAAGCGTTTTAACAGCGTAAAAAAGGCTTAATAATAATAATGTTACGATGAAGAGCCCTCATTCTACGGTCTCTAATGTGTTTACAGTACGCGTGTAATAGCTGTGAAATCTGTCAAAAGAAAATTCTCACTGGAAACCAAGTGGATTAATGGCTGAATGAATGAAACAAGCACAAATGATCCTCTTAGGTGAGGTGCTCCCTCGGTTTATGCTATGTCCCCCTAACTGACGTGTCCTTTCACGTAGGTACACAGATGTAGTTTTCATATGAGGCCCACATTGTGATTCGGTGTCTTTTCATGTGAAGCGAGTAAGATAATTATCAATTATGTCACATTTACCAAATCTAAATTATCCATAATTACAATATCGACAAATGGTTTTGAAACTTTACAGTAAGCAATAACGCCGCTACATCATTTCACACCCTACATCCTCACCAACAAAACGTTTCCAATAATGAGCATTTGAACAAAAAAAAATTACCAAGCCTAAAGCGTCCTTCACACTGCAAACTAAAGTTGACAAACTCGTGTTAGCAAACTCAAGTTGGTGTGTGTGAACGGCAGAAAAACAGTCGGCAAACACGCTGGCAAACAGTTGGGAGACAAATAGAAGTTGCCTCTATTCTCACAAATTTTTCACCAACTTTTTCGTGTTGGTAAACTCAGTCGTGTGAACGATTGGCAAACATGTGTTGGTAACTGTAAACCAGTCACAACACGCGCTCTATTCACGTGATTTATTTGCTTGACACTGGGTTTCGTCCAAACCTTTTTATTTCTCCTCCGCTTTCTGTTTCTTCTCTTCTTCTGTTTCGATGTTGTGTGAGTGCAACTGCACTAAATAAGTCGGCCATGTTGCAACTGATTACCGCATGTTGAGATTTGACGCGAGTTTGACGTGTGAAGGAATGAATTTGCCAACTTTAGTTTGCCGTGTGAAGACCTCTTTAACGTAACAAGTTAACATGAGAATTAATAGGGATGTCGAAACACGCTTTCTAAAATGAAAAACGTTGTTCCTTTTTTAAAATTGCTGTTACGACCAATAATTATTATACATTTAATAATGGTAATAGGACTGAGTGGAGTCCAGTTCGGTCTGTAATCATACGAGTGATAACAAAATCGGACGACCGCAAAGCGGGAGTCCGATTTGTTTATCACAAGAATGATTACAGACTGAATTGAACAACACGATGCCCTGTTACCAATTAATCATAATTACAATTTCCCACAAAAGTAAAAGTTTCATTTAACAGTCATTTTTAAATATCATAATTAACAATATGGAGAAAAGCTTGCAAAATGTCTGTTAAGTTCTTTTCAAAACAGTCACCGAACACTGAACCTCCACAATTTTACAGTGTTTCTCTTTCTATAGTGATTGTAATCAATGTTGTGATTGCTGGATTTACTGGAGAGGACACAGAGAGCACACAATCTTGCTGAGTAGGGAGAGAGTAAATAAAGGAACGAAAAGAATGAATAGTTTACCTTTGTCTCATGTTGTCATCTCTTAGCTCATGAGATTTTACTGGGAAAACTGCTGCTTACAAATCCTGCAAAACACTGTAGCGCTAAACTCGTACCCAGGCCTATCCGCGCTCAGGCAAAAAAATGTTTTGGTTTGTATACTTGATTCTAGTCACTTCATGGTACAGAAACCGAAGTGAGCAAAAGTGATAAACAAATGTACAAGTTTTGCCAACATACCAAATATGCATGTGAAGAGTGATCATCACAGTAAATTTTCCAATTTAAGCAATTGGAAAGAAGAAGCCTGAAAAAAAAAATCAGGGCTTCAACGGGATTCGAACCCGTGACCTCCGCGATACCGGTGCGATGCTCTACCAACTGCGCTATGAAGCCACACGTCGGGAGCGAGGTCAATTTATTGAGTTCATATTTCCCGTGCACATATACTTTTCCATTCATATATACTGATTTTTTTCAGGCTTCTTCTTTCCAATTGCTTAAATTGGAAAATTTACTGCGATGATCACTCTTCACATGTATCTACAACTGCAGTACAAATATGAATTATTTCATATATACTTCATACCAAATATGCAGCGAGCAAAATTGTGTTTAGTTACCATCTTAAACACGTGACCTGTCAGGGCGTGGTCGAAGACCGAGCAGCTGCTATGGCAAGCATAGGAGTCAACGGAATGCTTTTTCAAGATGATGATGATAATGATGATGATGATGATGTTCCGAACACAAAGAAGACGTATGCCAGGCAATCTTTCCATTTGTCATCGCAGCTGCAAATGTAACTAAAAATAATAATCAGTCACTTGGCTTATCCATTTGAGTGCATCACCTTAGAACACATATCGGTGAACCCCGTGTCAAACGTTTAAATGCAAAAAATAAACCTACTGTACAGTTGAGAAACCAAAAAAATTTGCCTGAGCGCAGGAAAGGCCTAGGTACGAGTTTAACGCTTTTGCAGGATTTGTAAGCAGCAGTTTTCCCAGTAAAAGCTCATGAGCTAAGAGATGACAACATGAGCAAAGGTGAACTATTCATTCTTTTCGTTCCTTCATTTACTCTCTCCCTACTCAGCAAGATTGCGAGCTCCCTGTGATGTAATTGTCCGATTGCACCCAACTGTCCAATTACATTACAACTTTGCACATTAAAAAGAGCAAAATACAGTTTATGCACCAATTCCATTTTAGAAAATTGTAATTGTGTTATAATTAAAGTGGCTATGAAGTAAAAAAGAATTGCTGCTTATTTCAAAGGCTTTTCAAAGAAGAATGCCGTTTTCCTTTTTGGAATATCTCTTTTCGTTTTAGAGATATTCACGCTTTTGTACTATGAAAACATGACAAAGGTCAGGTATACTGCTATTTATGAATACCATGCATTCTTAGTCATCATATACCACTTTGTATTCTTTGACTTGTTCAAAGTTCGTTTCTCACTGCTGCTGTGCCAGATCAGTTCTAAGCCTAGCACTCACTTCTACCATATAATATGCAGTCCAGAAAGTCAACAACTACATAAGCAACTCCTGACTGAAGGCACGGTAAAGATTAATGGCGTTAAAAATCTAATTGACATTGAATACAAAATAAAATCTACATGTTCTCTCGTGTTTAAGTCGCAGTGGCCGTGTACACATGGTTACAGTTCTTTAATTTGCTTGATGAGGTAGACTTTCTCATCGTTAAATTGTTCATCCTCTGCAATGAATCAAAACAACACATGATCAGCTGACATAAGAACCCAAGGGTGGCACGGAAGTTGGGGGGGGGGAGGAAGGGAGGGAGGGAGGGTAGACTCCTGTATGAAAAGGTCAAAGATTGAAAAAGCTGAATTAAACATCTAAAAGAGACCAATTGGCAAAGCCTTGAGCTCTTTTGACCTCTATAGGATACCAACTGGAAAAGAATAGGTTTGATTATCAGCTGCTGTTCAGAAAACCGAGCCTACACTACTTGACTGAACTCGATGAGACCAGTGGAAATCGAGCCGGAAAACAGAAATAGGAGCGTTCAAAACTTTTGATATAAGAGAAAGAACATGCTTGCCAAGTGGCGTGAATGGTGGAAATACTTCACATGTGAACCGCAGTGGTAGATGAAAGTGAAGAATGATCATCGGTATCATCACCAGTAAATTATTTCATACATACTTCACGCCATTTCACTCCTCACGGGAAGATATGAACTCAATAAATTGACCTTGCTCCCAATGTGTGGCTTCATAGCTCAGTTGGTAGAGCATCGCACCGGTATCGCGGAGGTCACGGGTTCGAATCCCATTGAAGCCCTGATTTTTTCAGGCTTCTTCTTTCCAATTGCTTAAATTGGAACAAAATGCTGCGATGATCATTCTTCACAGATCATGCACACAGATCATGTCTTCAATATTCACAGGGTCGCCCACACAGCAAAATTGAGGGCGCGTTCCATTCGACCAAAATTTCCGCAAATTCCGGTTCAAAATCGAATGGAAAAGAAAGTTTCCGGAAAATCGTTTCGAAAATTTCGGTCCACCTCTCGAGGTTGTCCTTTTTTCTGGAAATTTGGAAATTCCGGAAATTTCCTGTTACATTTGACATTTCCACCCGGTATGAATCTGCCCAGTTCCTTTAGCCGTGAAAAGCTACAAGACGGCAGCGATTCTTTCGAGTCGACACTACACTGGATGCAAAATAATCTGCCACAGTTCGAGCCAGTTCTCGATTGCCTATTCTCCACGCTAGGATCTGATTTTCTGGAACATTTATGGACTGGTCGTTCCGAAATTTCCTGAGGTTTAGTTCGCTCTGTTTGTATACTTCCCGGGCATACTTTCCCACGAGAAAAGTTCGCAAGTTACTCTCATCACGCGAAAATGGTGTTAATAATAATAATAATAATTATAGCATTTATATAGCGCCATATACAATAGCTGCTCTATGGCGCTTCACAAATTTACAGTGTTTGAGTCGGTCAGGTAAATATTAAGGAAGAATTTTTGAATGTGTTTAAATTTCTTTCCATGAAACAGCTCACGGTGCTTAAAGCAGCCACTTTTCCATGATCCTTCAGCATTTTGTCGAGTAAAATGTGCTCAAGCGGGAATGGAACGAGATCGATCCGGCGTAGTAGAAAATACCGTTCCATTCGACATGTGAAAATTTCGGAAAGTCAAACCGGAGTGTTTGGTCGAATGGAACGCGCCCTGAGTGTCCAGTGGCCCTTGTAGGCAAAACAATGATATGGAAAATTTGCATCAATCGCCATTCACAAAATCACTCAGTATGCATATGTTGCTTTGAGGTACAGAGTGGAACGTTTAACACTGCCCACCCCACCCCCAAGATTACGTTGGCTGCCCCAAAGGTTTGTGGATACTCACTAGCTCACCAGTATGGAGAAAGGAACAGTGAGAGTTAACATTCTTGCCTAAGAACACAACACAAAAACCCTATCCAAAACTACAACCAATAGTGCGCTAATTCAGAGTTGAATGCACTAATCATTCTAGGCTACCACATGTTAGGCTACCATATTTACGAAAATATGTAAACTATGTATTTTCATTAAGTGTAGTTCCAGAAAATATTCATACATAACATCCCACGGAAGGACCCCCACCCCTCTGGAAATTCCCATTAACCTTCCGACATTCCTTTGAATTTTTCAGTCTTGTAGCCCCCTCCCTTCCCCTCCCCCAAAAAGTCCAATCCCTTCTTCTTCTTTTTTTTTTTTTGGGGGGGGGGGGGGGGGAAGGGGGTATTAAACATTTTCTTGAACTGCACAATGAACTATTAAATACCTGTTCTATCATTGTGGAAGCTGGTAAAAAACTCCACAAGCTTTTCTTGTGTTTTTCACCAGGATTTCATGGACATGTGTTGTTTTATTGGGATTTGCAACAAATACCTGCAAATCAAAAAACATTTCCCTAGCAATTGACAAACGTCAGCTACTGAAAAACAAAATAGACGTTATAACATTCAAAGTTATTCAAAAAAAAGAAAGCAGGAACCCCAGAGTAAGAAATACATATCACAAACAAGACTTTGAAGAGTTTTGACTTGCATGCAGGAAGCATATTATAAAGATGAGGTATTGAAATGCTATGCTTCACAGAAAGTCATAGATTGTGAATTGATAAATAGACACATTTGTACCAAGATGTCACAATGTACATGTAAAGTAGCAAACGTTTTGAGAATACGACAATATGATTAACTGCAAATTCTTATCATTTCTGTGTTGCTAGAACCTGGCAAGTGTAATAATCTGACCTTGAACACATGGAAGGCCTCAAACTGAATGTTTCTGCTCTTGTCTCGCAGCAAATCCATCATAAGCTTCAGGTTGGCCGTATTACTGATGTATTTTGTCATCACTGTGAATTGTGACGGTCCAGTAGCAGCTCTCCAAGAAGCTGTAAACAAACAAAGTCACAACAAGTTTTGACATGACATTGTACATAGCCCAAGTCACAGACAGTCTACAAACAAACAGTGTGTGAAAAAAGCTTGTCATATATATATACATGTATAGAAACAATAGCTTCCATTTGATGTGAAAATAAACTAGGATATTTGTCCGGACATTACCTGTTCTGAGAAGTGAACAGTCTTCCGAGAGCGTAGCTCGAGGAAAACTGTGTTTAGTATCCTTCAAATCTTTTTTTGCAATGCGCGCAGTTTTGAAAGTTGGGGAATATTCTCGGATATTCCCCAGTTTTAGCTGGGGAATATTTGGTCATGTGACGTGCTTAGACCAATCGCACGCAAGCGAAAATACCGGATGGATTAAAATGAAAAAAATTGCACAACATTCACTGAGTCTGTTAACAACAGGACTCACGCTTAGCTCTATGTACAAATTGTTATTTACAAATGTTATACTGTAAACCATTGGCCTCATCTGTCTGTGTATTGCAATGATATTTATGCTGTCATATATAACAATTAAAACCTCTTTGAAACTTATAAATTGTACATGGCAAATTTTGGCTGCTAAGGTTTAGCGTAGTGGATCACAGATCTGGGAACAATACCATGA
>JAHPZR010046437.1:0-14493 GCA_019787425.1 Platygyra sinensis
ATCTCATGCATAGCGCATAATATTGCAGTTTGAGTCTGTATATTGCATAGCACAGCATTTACCTGTATGCAGTTATTATCAAAAACAGCAAGAACAACAACAAAAAAAACGTTTCAAACGGTCGTATTAGTTTTTGCATTGCCAATGTTCATTGTTAACTGGGCAAGCTGTAGTAAGGGGCCACGGCATACACCTTAACACTCTAGCCGCCGCTTACGAGAACCATTCTCGTAAGCGGTCACCTCAAGCTACGGACAGCTTTTTTGTGTACTGAGGGTGTACGCTTACGAGGGCTTCCACGGTATATGGTTTAGATCCTCGAGTGCATCTTGAAAACCACTTTTGGAAAATGAGTAATGTAGTCGGTGAAAATCATAGACATTCATAGTACTTAGAGGGTAGTTTAACCTGGGCGAAATAAAACGATAAAGCATACCCGGAAGGGTGAGGAAAGGACTCTAACGTAAAAGGGACTGGGGAGGGATGCTTATCTAAAATTTTGAAAAGAACCCCTAAGATGGCACTAAGATCCTGTTTTGTCGGCGTGACTTGAATTTTTTTTTTTTTTACCTCTAAGAGGTACCAATTCTAAAACAGTACATTATCTCATGTCATATTTTTTAGCCTCAACGATCCTAAATAATGCCGGAAAAAGCTGCTGCTGTGGACCTTTTGAGGCTGAAGACGTCTCGCTATTCAAGTTAATAGAAGCGATGAGGATCTGATTTTTTCGTACGATATTGATTCTTTATGTACGCAGGCAGGTGATGGAAATAACTAAAATCAAATATTGCATGAACAAATACTCAGGACTAAGAAAGAAAGAGACTTATGGTGTCAATCAAAATGGACATTTTTTTTTTATTTTACTTTCTGTAGTTAGATATTTTAACTATAGCCATAACGGGAAACAAGTATGCCGTGTGAACTTACCTAGAGTGTAATGGATTTTGGACCTGTAAAAGTAGAGCATGGCGTTCAGTCTGTCCTCTTTGCAATTCACTTCAATTCCTTCAGTGAAGCAACTTAAGGCAATTCTTAAGTCATTTTGCGCTTCTATATCTCCTTTGAACAAATGTATCCTTGCTGTGAGAATCAAAACACATATTGAGGAGTTATCAGTAAATTTTTTAAACATTTTTTTTTTGTGAGCTTAAGAGAGTGCAATCACAGTTTTGTTTTCTTTGGAAAACAGCTGATCGGATTTCTAAATTCATTTTTGTTTCCGAGACGTTTCCTTTGATCCAGTGTGTGTTTCCTGTGAGAATCAAAACGTGTGTTTCGGAAGTAATGAGTGGAAACTTTTAAAGATATTTTTGAGTGCAATCATCTTTTCTTTTCTTGCCTCTGCAAAGCAGCTTATCTGTTTATAGAAATCTCAAACTCGTTTTTAATTTATTTGAGTCTTTGCCAGGAACTGAAAACCTGTAGAAAAAGCACATACAACGAAAGACCTGGATACATTAAAACGACCGTTGAGGACAGACACTTTCAAAAATATCACCTACCTTGCATGTAATTCATCCTATGAAAGGCTTTTAAAAAAGTAAAAAAAAAAGCGTAGCACTGGGTTGACGCATTAGTAGCAGCCACCGATCTCGTTATTGGGTTGTTTCAGTATTATTCAGTTCTTGTTTTTAAGTGGGAGATGTGTACGAGATCGTGTATACAAACCTCACTGCGTTCTTTCTGTACTGACGACCGAGCTGAAAATTCTCCCGTACTGATTGACAAGCTTGGTTAAGTGAAAGCCCTGCTTCAGGTGGCCGGTTCGTAATCGCTATCATTTTGTTTGCGGATATGGATAAAAACTTTGGTCAGAACTGAGAAGGTCGAACTCACTGACAAGCATAGCTCCAATTTCTCTTGGCCTCTTTTATTGTCTGAGAAATATTCGTACGGACGTTTAATTTGCTCTTAGTCTTGTATTAAGTACTTACATCTTGACTTGAAAAAAACTTCTCAATTTCGTATTCAGCTGGTGTTTTCATCGCCTCACTTGAATTTTAATTTACCAAAGTTTGCTTGCTCTTTCTGTTTTCGTTTCTTTCTCTTTGTCTTAGAGCTGAACTCCATTTAGTTGTTTCAGTAGAAACAAGCAAAATGATTCATGTAGTTTTTGTTGACAATTTTCTCGCGTCCAAAGCAAAAGGTAAAACGATCAAGAAGCCCGTCTAGATGGAAAAATCTAGGGCACGGCCCATTCAACCAAAATTTCCAGAAATCTCAGTCTTAAACTGAATGGATCAGTTTGGTTCAACCAGAAAAGTTTCGAAAAAGCCAGTCTACCTTTGAGGTGAGACCTCTTTTCTCAGTTGGGCCGGTCCGATCGATAATTGAGCATTACATTTGACCGACTCATTCTCAATCCCACTACCTCGCGGTATACTTTCTATGTTCAACGTGGAGGAAAACACTTATCAGTGCGGCTTTTGTGAATTGTTAACAGCGGAGATCAGTGTTACTCGTACATCCATGGGCACTTAGAACAGGTTGACAGCTTCTAGTTTTATATCTTCCATTTGGCATATTATTTGAAACAACCTAAATAGAAGAGTTTTCTTCATATTTTAGTCAGTTTTGATGCCAGTTTTAATGTTTAGTTATGTACATACTGCACTGTAATTTCTCTAACAATTGCTTGGCATTTAGTTCTGTTTTCTCTCACGTGCTTTGGTACACGTTCGCCATTTCACGGGTTATTTGACCATACTTTAATTTACATATCATATCTTGTATGGATTTCTTCGAGTCTTATTCTATCGAGTTTAGTAACCATTACGAGATGTTTCTTTTCCTTGCTTTGAGCGTTTCTCAGAAACCTATATTGGGAAGCGCTTGACTGACGCGTTAACGGCTTTGCTATTGACTTCTTATTTTGACAGATTTGATGCTTGTTATTTTACAATATTTTTTCTGTAGAAAATCGGAGCACGTTCTGCGGTTTTTACGTAACACTTCTTCATGTTAATTTTTTCGCGTAGCAATTACATATAAACCTTGAGCCTGTGTTAAAAACTGAGAGTAGGTTTTGGCTGGACTATCCACCGCTTCTATACTAATGACTACTATTTGTGTATTGCGTTTTGAGTTCATTCACATTATTGTACAATGCTGTTGAGATATGGGTTTAAAACAAGTTTAATGTATGTTAGCATGTTTTTCGGCAAAAATCTGTTCCTGGTCCTGAGATGTTGGGTTTTAGTTTAAAATACTGTTTAAATCTCTAAGTCACCGTCACATTCATTTTTATTATAGACAAACTGACTGTTTGCGCAAACAAGCGTGAAAAACCGGGAAATAAATAATGTGATCAATATCATCAGAAGTGACGATTTGGAAAATACCCCACTTCAAGAGACTGCGAGCAATCTCTGTTTTGCTCGAAATCTGCCAGGAAGAACGCAAACGAACTGAAGGGAGCAGCACAAGTGTTGTTCGTCTTCCGAAGCCTGTGCTACGCGGCTGGCGGTTTGAATTTTACGAGTGGTGTATTCTCCAGTAAAACCCTCGTGCCTGTATGATAATAAATTATAGTAGATTTGCACAATTTAATGAGTCTAAAATTTCAAAACTGCAAAATAAAATCAATACTTTTATATTGGATTATTTTCTTACCTTTCAATGAATCATGGTCAAGAGCAATTCCATATAATGCGCTCAGATTCATCTCTAATGACGCAACAAAAATCTGAATTAGTTTTTGCTGTTCAAGATGCATCTTGACCCTTACTATCAATTTATCAGCAATCTGTTATTATTAAAAGTGATTTCTTAAAACATAAAGCTGTAAAAACGAACGGTAAAATCCGACATTTCGGAGTAGTCATGACTCAATTATCAAGAAAAAAAATAGGGTCACCTCGCAGCTCTTACAAGGTCTTACCTGATTGGAGACCACCCTTGAGGTTCAACAAAAGAACAAACAACAGAAAACAATGGACCCTAGCCCTAAAACAAGAGCTTGTAGCAGCTGCGAGGCTACCGAAAATATAAATAAGATCATGCAATTCACAGCATTTAAAGCGATTTTGGCGCGAAGAATTAAAATAAGAGGGTGCAAAGATTATAAAAATACTTTCGCACGAATGGAGTCTGATTGCACGTTAAGATTTCGCTTTCAAGCTCTTATAAAAAGCGTTTCGTACACTAAGCAGTCAAATTTGTTCTACATTTCTTAAGCACTTCGAAACGCTTTAGCAGTCCCTGAGGCATTGTCCCGTACATTTTTTTTTTAGTAGGGAGCTTAAGCATGTACGTTTTTGAGACGCGGACGGCAACTGGAACAGAACATTTCGCGTGCTAGGACCGTATTGCCTCCCAGACTTTTATACTATTCATCTCTAATGGAGAAAAGATTCTTAGCAATGTGAATGTGGTTGTGTGAGCACAAGTTAAAAGTGAATTAGCTCACTTCCGGTTGCCCTCCGTGTCTCAAAAACGCGCGTGCTTAAGCTCCATAGTGTTTGGTAATGGCGGAGGATTGTTGTTTATGTCTTTTTACACGATTGTGTAAATGTCCGCGTGTGTAACCTACATAACCCGCGTCACAAAGATTCCAATTAAAGCCTTTGCTTAGTTTGCTTGATAATGGGATCATGAGTACTCCGAAACGTCGGATTTTATCGTCGTTTTTACAGTTTTAATCTGTACTTAAGAAATTTTTTATTCGTGAGCAAAGTAAAATATTTATCATAAATGTGGCTGAATTCTTTTCATTCTTCCAAACGACCAGTGTATCTTTATCTTTTACTATTCATATTGTTTTTAAAGTTACAAAGTGACTTCCTTCTTTGGAATGTATATTCACTGTATCCAAAGAAAAAACGACAATTAGAGAAACGAGCAAGGATATATAGACAAAAACAGACAGTCAGAAAGAACTTTGATTTACCCGTGATTTCTTCTACACGGAGTAGATCTTCTAGTGCTTCTTGGACGTTCCCTACAGAAAGAGAGTAGTATAGTCGGTAAAAATCATAATCATTTAACGCACACAGAAGGCCAATTTTACCTGGGCGGAAAAAAAACTAAACGATATTGAGGATCTGGAGCTGCCAACTCTCCAAAGCGGCAACGGTCATTAAAACGCGCCCCAACTGCCAATTGAAAATAGCCGACAACGGCCAGTTAATCAACGACTGACGAGTAGTGTATACAGAGCGCCTGGCCATTTTCTATGGTAAAAGGTCAGAAACTTGATCCGTACCGCCCGATGCTGGACTCTGTATTTGTTTGGGATCCTTTTTTGTTGATGCGTTTTAAAATACGTTATATGTTTCTCTTTTTAAAACAATGTTGCATCCCCGCAAAAACATAACGGCCAAGTCTCTCCAGCGGCCACTCTGGTTTGTGTCCAAAGTGGCCGTTGTGGAGACGTTCGACTGTCTTCTTCATAAAAGGGGTCAACTAGGAGAGTTTTATTCACTGAAGGCTCTTTGCAAATTATTACCATGCAGCTACTTAACCCAGTGACAACTGATGAGATAGTTTGAACTGGCAACTGACATCTACATCCCCAATCCCCACCCCCCAACCCACCATATCCAGACGCTTGATACAGCATTGTGGCTTCTAAAAAAGCATAGCATGATTGCTTACAGGTGGACCCAAACGGGAAGGGTGTCCATATTAGGACATCCCTCTTCAGCGCTTTCCAAATTTTTGAATAATGCTCGGTCATCCTTACATACCTCCAGAGGTAGGGAAGGAGTACTAGAAATGTAAATATTACGATAACTGCACAAATTCTCGCGCGCTCATTGGCTAATTTTTATCATCAATAAGAGGACAAACACATGAATGTATAATTTCTGCGTTGCAGTAACGAGCGAGAATGGACAATTTGACAATTTGTTATCGTAAAAGACAAATTGACTTCAGTTTTTTATGTGTCTGTCCTGTTATTGATTATGAATTTCATCATAACATTGTGAAAAAAGCCTGCGGATTCACTCGGGTATCACCTCGTGGATCCACTGCTACTTTGACAATGTTATGACAAATTTCATTATCAATAACAATACAGGCGCACAAAAAACTGACGTCAATTTGTTAAATGTTTAAAGGAAGAGCACAACATGAGGACTCTGGCTTGCTGTCCATGAAACATTATTCCTTTAAAGTAGTACTATGACAAAAATCGCATCTTTCCTATCGAAGCCATTTTAAAACATCAACAAGTAACCTATCTGAAAAGAAACATGCTGCTTACTATATTCAAATAACTCTTTTCATTCCAGACATATTCAAATTTGTAAAATATGCAAAATAGCCAAGTGATGACATCATACACTCAACCAAATTTTGATTAAAAGATGATGAAAAAACATTTCTCAACCAATTTGCATCAGAAATGTTTCATTCTTTGCAGGAAGATTCTCCTAAATGAGCTCCACAATATGTGCATAAGAGTTTTGTTACCAGCGCAACATACTGGGTTCCAGACCTCCCCAATATTGAAGGCATTTCTAGCCACTGTGGCGTTCCCTTTTCATATTTGCAAATGTTGCCTCATATGCATGATCCAGCAAGCATATAGATACGTTAGCTCGAGTTTATGATCTCGTTTAACATCTTCGAGCTTAAAATCACTAACATATTGCTGGTTTTCAGTGTTACGCCATTCAAAATAGATCGAAATAAAAATCAAAACCGTTCAATAGATGAAGTCCAGAATCTGGGAAATGAAAGAAGGTAAATATGCAAAGACTCTCGCCAAGATTTCGGTCACAGCAATTTTTCTTAACCAAGATATGCGGAGAAATGTTTTATTCAAATTTATAGAGATTTGTATGGAGACGCCATGCTGGAGTCCATCAGGATGGGCTCCAACATGGCGGCCGGAAACCAACAGAAACATCATTCACTGAGTTTTTCTACAAAAGCGTGAATTTATATCTCGAGGAACTCAAGAACATTACAATAATACTTTTTCTAATACATGAACTGTTGAGATAGCCAAATTCCCCGAGATAAGTCCCTTTTTTAAGCAACATGACAGCTCTCTCGGCCGTCATGTAAATGTCGCGTCACCCAAAAAGCTCAGAAATTCAAACGTAGTCTACCACAAAACCAAGAACCCATTGTGAGCGAAAATTTGTATGAATACTAGTTTTCAGCTGCTCTTATACATCATAAAAGTAAAATCTCAGGAGGATCAATAGTTTTCTAGTTTGAATTTTAGTGACGTCATAGAAAATCCCTCAATTGAAATCAAGTAGGTGGGGACTAGAGAAGAGTGAGGTGCTATGGGAACAGAAGTGTTTATAGCCGATAGGTTTGTTTTCTGGAGAATGATTAGCCTACCTAGTTTCAATGGTCTGCGCCGGAAATTGGCAAAGATAGCTCTATTTATATACTTGATGTAACACTGGGTCGAGCGTATGACGTCATCAGTTATCTCATTTGCATGTTTTACACATTTTTCAAACTTTAATATCTGCGGAACTAACACAGATGTTTGCAAACTGTAAATGGCGTTTTTATTCTTTCATAGATATGTGATACACCTAAAATATCAAGGAGTGAAAATTTGATTATAGTACCACTTTAAGCCACTGCAGCTCTCGAGCTCATCAATAATTAAACATCTATTTTCATATAAGGGAAGGCGTGAAATTGGTGTTAAGACCACTTCAGTTAAAAGACAATATGAAAATGTAATTCCTTTTCACAATATTTTGATGGGAATAACGAAAATCATCAAATGATGTATTATCAAATTCTCAGAAGTAAACAAGTAAAAATGGACTCTAATCAAAATGGACGATTCACATTCTGAACTTTTGATTATTTTAACTCGCTACGTTAAGGCGGACAACAAATAACCGAATCACCCAGAGAAACCTGCAAGCGCGACCCGGCGAGGTAAAGCTCACGTTCAGTTGGTCATCTTTACACTTGACATCAATGCCTTGAGTATAGGAGGTCACTCCAAAAAGCGTATTTTTTTTGTCATGACCAGCAAAAAGTTTATATTGAGTTAAGTTACCCACTGAAGTTTCAGCTTCTAAAGTGCATTCTATCCCAAGACATTTGTCTTCAAAGAAGCCTAAAATTTGGCATCGGCAGCCGCCATTTTGAAACAAATGCTAAGCGGCCAGGTCGGGCCAGGCCGCTAAGCGTGACGTCATCTTGTTCAAGAGATTTTGTCTTGCAAGCGTATTTGTTTACTCGAGGTCATGGCTGATCTTCAACATTACCGTTTAAAAAAAATTAATAAATAAGACCTTTATTTACCCTTTGGCAGTGTTTATAGCACAAGTGCTAGTGGGGCCGAGCAAACAACTGAAACAAATATTTCAAATTGAACATAACATTGTTAAGAATCCCAACTGGCAGGAGGCAAACCAGTTGGCTATTTACAAACTTGGCCGAGGATTTGAACTTGGGGCTACTGAGAAACAAAACATTTTGAGAAAGAACGTGTTCCTAATCCTGAGAATAGCGAAAGCGAAAAGTGAGAAGTAAACGATCGGTTAAAAAGCACATTTTGGTGTTCTTGTGAGCGATGTCAAATCATGCCAACGCAAAGAGAATGTGTTTGTTGCCGAGAACGGCGAGAGGAAGAAAACAAAAATTCAATATATGTGTACCTCGAATTTCGTCAAAAATACTCCGCTGCGCGTCGTATGTTCAACTCTCTTCTCGGTGTTTGGATATCCCGATGAAACACTGTCTATCGTGCTTGATATATTACTTCAAAAATTCAGAGAGTCATCAAGAATTACTTTGCTGTATATATTTACTCCTTAAGCAAACAAGGACAGCTTGATAGTGTTTAAGAGACAGAACCAGAGTCTTGCATTTTTAAGGGTTTAGGATCATCCTATTACTTCGCCTCTAATTAAACACAATCGCAAGTTCCTTGCTGAGAATTCGAACATTTCCAACAACAACTGGATCAGAGCTGATTATCGAAAGCGTAACTTTTCATCTGACCCTCTCACATAAAGTTAAGTTAGCCATCGTTTGTTTTTAAATTCCCGTAAGCAGGCACTCGAAAGCAAATCCTATGCATAGCGCATAATATTGCAGTTTGAGTCTGTTTATCGCATAGTACGGCATTTACCTATATGCAGTTATTATCAAAAACAGCAACAACAACAACAGCAAAAAACATTTGAAACGGTCGTATTATTTTTGCATTCCCAATGTTCATTGCTAGCTGGGCAAGCTCTAGGAAGGGGCCACGACATACACCTTAACTCTCTAGCCGCCGCTTACGAGAACCATTCTCGTAAGCGGTCATCTCCAGCTACGGACAGCTTTTTAGTGTACTGAGGGTGTCCGCTTACGAGAGCTTCCACGGTGTATGGTTTAGATCCTCGCGTGCATATTGAAAATTGCCTTCAGAAAATGAGTAATGTAGTCGGTAAAAATCATACATTTATTTTGCTTAGAGGGAAATTTAACCTGGGCGGAGTAAAATTATAAAGCGTACCCGTAAGGGTGGGGAAAGGACTCTAATATAAAATGGGCGCGGGGCGCTCGTCTAAAATTTTGAAAATAACCCCTAAGATGAACTAGGATCCTGTTTTGTGGGCGTGGCTTGAAGTGTTTTTCACCCCTAAGAGATACCAAGATCCTGTTTTGTGGGAGTGACTTGAAATGTTTTTTCACCCCTAAGAGGCACCAAGATCCTGTTTTGTGGGAGTGACTTGAAATGTTCTTCACCCCTAAGAGGTACTAAGATCCTGTTTTGTGGGCTTGACTTGTTCGTTTTTTTTACCTCTAGGAGATACCAATTCTAAAACAACACATTATCTCATGTCATATTTTTTAGCCTCGACGATCCTAAATAATACTGGAAAAAGCTTCTGCTGTGGACCTTTTGAGGTTGAACACGTCTCGCTATTCAAGTTAATAGAAGCGATGAGGATCTGATATTTTTCTTGCAATATTGATCCTTTATTACGCAAGCAAATCAAATGGTGCATGAAGAAATGCTCAGGACTTAGACAGAAAGGCACTTATGGTGTCAATCAAAATGAACATTTTTATTTATTTCTTTTTTTACATTTTAAAGTTAAATATCTTAACTAAGCTATAACGGGAAACGAATATGCCGTGTGAACTTACCTAGTTTCTGATGGATTTTAGACCTGTAAAAGTAGAGCGCGGAGTTCATGCTGTCATCTTTGCAATTCACTTCAATTCCTTCAGTAAAGCAACTTAACGCACTTCTGAAGTCATTTTTACTCTGTTCTATGACTCCTTTGGTCAAATGTGTCAATGCTGTGAGAATCAAAACACGTATGAGGAGTTATCAGTAAAATTTTTAACATCGCTTCGAACCGGCCACTCCCAAACCGGGCTCGGCTTTCCACTTTAACCAAACACTTGTCAATCAGTGCGGGACAGATATGTTTGAGGCTCGGTCGCTTGGAGTTACAGCGGAAAGAAACACCAGTGAAGGGGGTTTGTATTCCACTCGATCTCGTTCACAATTTCCTCACCACTTAAATAAACACCAAGGAACTGGAATACTTACCTGAAACACAACCGCAATAACGACGAAATCGGTGGCTTGCTTACAAATGTTTGCCGTTCCAAGCCCCCCCAGTGCGCCGCGATTGTTTTTTTTTTTACTTTTTTAAAACACCTTTCGGTAGGGATGATCATTTACATGCAAGGAAGTGGTAATATTTTTTTGGTTCTCATTCTCGGTTGTTGAAAAAATTCCTGAGGACAAACTCCACCCCAGGGGGGACGTAACACCAAAAGAAAAAACAAAAGAAGTCAAACATTTAATAGACCCCAAAACTTCTAGCCAACAATTTATAGCTTACAAAATAAAAGAAAAAACTTTCATTAGGTTTTTGACACCGATGCCCGTAAACCCTATTCTTTCACAGATGTCTGGCCTCAACCGCGTCGTGTTTATGTATCCAGGAGCTTTTGTTGTATGTGCTAGTTCTATGGGTTTTTTCAGTTCCTGGCAAAGACTCAAATAAATGAAAAACGAGATTGAGATTTCTATAAACCGATGAGCTGCTTTGCAAAGGCAAGAAAAGAAAAGATGATTGCCACTCAACAATAATTCTTGTAAAAAAGGGTTCTCCACTCATTTCCTTTTCCGACACACACGGGTTTTCGAATTTTTTCCCACCAGCAAACACACACTGTGATCCAAGGAAACGGTCCTCGGAGACAAAATGATTTAGACATCCGATCAGCCTGCTTTCCAAATAAAACCAAACTGGTTGTTTTGCACTCTCTTAAGCTCACACAAAAAAAATGTTAAAAAATTTACTGATAACTCCTCATGAGACGTGTTTTGATTCTCAGCGAGACATTGACACAATTTGACGCAAAGGAGTCATAGAACAGCGTTAAAAAGTGACTTCAAGAAGGGTGCCGTTTACGTTGCTTTACTGAAGGAATTTGACAGTGAAATTGCAAAGATGACAGGCATGAACTGGCTCCGCGCTCTACTTTTACAGGTCTAAAATCCCGATTCGCGATAACTAGGTAAGTTCGACACAAACCGGCCATATTCGTTTCCACGTTTATAAGCTTAGTTAAGATATTTAACTTTAAAATGTAAAAAAACGAAATAAATACAAATGTTCATTTTGATTGACACCATAAGGTGCCTTTTCTGGCTAAGTCCTGAGCATTTTCATTACATGCACCATTTGATTTGTGCTTGCCGTAATAAAAAGGATAAATATATTGGCAGAGAAAATATCAGATCCTCATCGCTTCCTATTCTAGCTCTTGAAAATACGGCGTGACGTGTTTGCAAAACCTCAAAAGGTCCGACAGCAGAAGCTTTTTTCGCAGTATTATTTTTAGGATCGTCGAGGCTAAAAAATATGAACGATGAGGGATTAATGGTGTTGTTTTTTTAGAGCAATTGGTAATCTCCCTAGAGGTAAAAAAACAAAAACGGAACAAGTCAAAGCCGGCAACAACCAAAACCAGGAATTCTTAGGACCCTCTTAGGGGTGAAGAAACATTTCAAAGTCCACTCCCGACAAAACACTGAGAAATCTGTGGTGCGCTCTTAGGGTGTGAAATTAAACCATTTTTCATAGTCTACTCCCATACAAAACCGGAATCTTGGTTATCTCGTAAAGGTGTGAAAAAACACTTCACCAGCCCACGCCCGAACAAAACAGGATCCTAGTTCATCTAGGGTTATTTTCAATTTTAGACGGCGCCCCCCGCGCCCATTTTATATTAGAGTCCACTTTCCCACCCTTACGGGGTAACGCTTTATAATTTTTCCTCACAGGGGGCCCAGTTAAATTATCCCTCTAAGCAAAATAAATGTAGGATTATTTATTTCACCGACTACATTACTCATTTTCTGAAAGGGCTATTTTTTCAATATGCACGCGAGTCTAAACCATACCCCGTGGAAGCTCTCGTAAGCGGACACCCTCAGTACACTAAAACTGTCCGTAGCCTTTGGAGATGACCGCTTACGAGAATGGGTCTCAGTAAGACGAGGCGGGCTAGAGAGTTAAGTTGTATGTCGTGGCCCCTTCCTAAGCCTTGCCCAGCTACAATGAACATTGGAATGCAAAATAATACGAACCGTTTCAAATGTTTTTTTGCTTTTGTTGTTGTTGCGGTTTTTTGATAATACTGCATATAGGTAACTGCCGTACTATTCGATAAACAACTCAAACTGCAATATTATGCGCTTTCATAGATTTGCCTTTCGAGTGCCTGCTTACGGAATTTACAACAAAAACGATGGCTAACATGTAATAACTTTATGTGAGAGGTCAGTATGAAAGTTACGCTTTCGATAATCAGCTCTGATCCATTGTTTGTTGGAAATGTTCGAATTCTCAGCAAGGAACTTGCGATTGTGTTTAATAGAGGCCAGTAATAGGATGATCCTAAACCCTTAAAATGCCAGACTCTGGTTCTTGTCTCTTAAACCTATCAAGCTGTCCCTTTGTTTGCTGTAACGAGTAAATATTATAACAGCAAAGTAATTCTTGATGACTCTCTGATTTTTGAAAGTAATATCTTCAAGCACGATATGATCAGTGTTTCATCGGGATATCCCAACACCGAGAAAAGAGTTGACATACCGACGCGCAGCGAAGTCTTTTGACGAAATTCGAGGTACACATATTTGAATTTTTGTTTTCTTCCTCTCGCCGTTTCTCTGCTAACAAACGACATTTCCTCTTTGCGTTTGTGCATGATTTGCACATCGCTCACCAAAGAAACAACCAAAATGTGCTTTTTAAACGATCGGTTACTTTCTCACTTTTCGCTTTCCGCTATTCTCAGGATTAGGAACACCGTTCTTTCTCAAATGTTTTGTTTCATCTCAGTAGCCCCAAGTTTCAACATCCCCTCTCCTCGGCCAAGTTTGTAAATAGCCAACTGGTTTTGCCTCCGCCCCCCCACCCAGTTGGGATTCTTAACAGATGGTATGTTCAATTTGAAATATTTTGTTTCAGTTGTTTGCTCGGTCCCCACTAAGCACTTGTGCTATAAACACTGCAAAGCGTAAATAAGGTCTTATTTATTAATTTTTTTTACTATAATGTTGAATATCAAGGGCCCCCCCCCAAAATGACCTCGAGTTAAACAAAGACGCCTTTGCAAACAAATCTCTTGAACAAGATGACGTCAACGCTTAGACGGCCTGGCCCACCTGGCCGCTTAGGCATTTTTTCAAAAAAAAAACCTTTGGGGGCCGGCTGCCGATGCCACATTTTAGGCTTCTTTGGAGACAACTGTCCTTAGATAGAAGCACTTTAGAGCTGAACTTCGCTAGTAGCTTAACTAAATATAAACTTTTTATTGGTGATTACAAAAAATATGCTTTTTGGAGTGACCGTCCTATATTCAGGCTCGTGGTCAAGTGTAAAGATGACGCACTGAACGTCGATCTTTACCTCGCGGGTCGCGCTTGCAGGTTTCTTCTGGGTGATGTGCGGTTATTTGTTGTCCACTTTAACGTCTTCCAAGTTAAAATAAAAGTTCAGAATGTAAAGCGTGCATTTTGATTTAGAGTCGCATTTTTACTTTGTTTACTTCTGAGAATTTTGGTAATGCTCGATTTGATGATTTTCGTTAATTAAATCAAACATATTATGCGAAGGATTAGATTTTCATATTGTCCTTTTTACTGAAGTGGTTTACACCATTTTCACGGCTTCCTTCTACTAATATAGCTGTTTTAATATTGCTGAGCTCGAGAACTGCAGTGGCTGAAGTGGTACTATAATCAAAATTTTTCACTCCTTGATATTTTAGGTGTATCACTAGATTCCCTGAAAAAATAAACGCCGATTACACTTTGCAAATATCTGATTAGTTCCGGAGATATTAAAGTTTGAAAATGTGCAAAATATGCAATGAGATAACTGATGACGTCATACGCTCGACCCAGTTTACTCAAGTTATAAATAGAGCTATCTTTGCCATTTCCGGCGCAAGACCATTGAACTAGGTGGTCTAATCATTCTCCATAAACAACCTATCGGTCTTATAAAAAAATTCTGTTCCCAT